>CM070507.1:45938613-46076440 GCA_036346375.1 Guadua angustifolia | reverse complement strand
GACCTAGAGATCACGGCGAGGCTCAACGTTAACAAGCTGTTTCGCATGATGGAATGGTACGCGGACGCGGATGACGCAGTTCGCTGGAAGCGCGACTACAACCAAGGAAAACTTGGTCTCAATTCTGGAGAAGCTGACCCATCTAATGCCAAATGCAGCGACCTGGGCCTGACTGCCAAGAAACGGAAGAGGGATCACAAGAATGGTGGTGGTCGGCCGCGTGTGGTCGTTGCAGCGAACGGCCAGCGTGAGGTGATGGAGGTGAGAGAACTGGTCCAGGAGGAGCCCCGACCTCAATGAGGTCGACCACGACCTCAACAAGCACCGCGCCGACCTCAGCAAGGGAATCGTCGGCCTGGGCCCCAGTGAATCGACACCCGACCACAGGGTGCTGAGGGGTGACCCAGGTATGATGATGAAAAGTTCTGCCTATTTCACAGGGCCCAAGGGCACAATCTGTGAAATTGCAGGACCTGGCAGAACAAGCTAGACACCTTCTATGACGGGCGTGGAGAGATGCCCACACACCTGAAAGAAGGCGAGCAACCCGAAAGGGTCAATGCCGGTGGGGGTTTAGATGACCTCGACCTGGAGTTCCAACAGGGTGATCGCCGGATTGAGGTCATTTTCGACGGCTCATCGGCATACCAGTCTCGGCATGAGCTCAAGGATGCCGCATGCACCTTCTACCAAGCCACCGCCGGGAGGCCCGTCGACCAACCTTGCAAATGGGCTGGGGCGACAATCACCTTTTTATGGGAGGATGCCCCTAGGGTATGTCTAAGGACCTCAAAACTGCCCTGGTCGTGACCCCAACCATCAGCAATACCATGGTCGGGCGGATCATGGTCAATGGGGGTAGTTCTCTCAACTTAATCCTAGCAGCGCACTCGGCCGGATGCAGATTCCTCGGTCAAAGGTCAAAAATATAGTGGTTCCGTTTTTCGGGATCGTCCCGGGAAGCTCGATCACCCCTCTCGAGCAAGTGGTCTTGCCCATCACCTTTGGTGACTCGGACTACTTCCGCACCGAGCTGATCACCTTCGAGGTGGTCGAAGGAGATCTCCCCTACAATGCCATCCTTGGACGCTCGGCGTTGATTAAGTTTATGGCAGCAAACCACTACGGCCACCACTGCATGAAGCTTCTAGGGCCCAATGGTGTCATAACGGTGCGAGGTGATCTCAAGGCGGCGCACGGGTGCGAAACCAAGGCCTTGGCTCTCGCTGGCATGTTGCCTCAACGAGGTCCCGAGGCGATCATGAAGAATGCCCGTCAGAAGGTGGTAATCCAGCCCAGTGGTACGACGAAGGCTGTACAGCTCGAAGAAGGCAACTCGAGCAAGTGTGTTCACATCTTGACCGAGCTAAGTCCTAAATAGGAACTCGAGCTTGTCACCTTCCTCCGCGCCAATAAGAGCATATTCGCGGCAGACATGCCGGGTGTCCCGAGGGAGGTGATCGAGTACAAATTGCAAGTAAGGCCTGACTACAGACCCGTGCGCCAGAAGCTGCGTCGTTTCTCCCCTGAGAAAGTAGCTGTAATAAGGGAGAATCTCGACAAACTTTTGAAGGCCGGCTTCATTCGCGATATTGACTACTCCGAATGGCTAGCCAACCTGGTCATCGTGCAGAAGAAAGGTGGGAAATGAAGGATGTGCGTTGATCACACGGCATGCCCGAAGTATAGTTTCCCCTTCCGCGAATAGATCAGATCGTCGACTCCACTGCAAATGCTAAGATGCTGAGTTTCCTAGATCCCTACTTCGGATATCATCAAATCAAGCTGGTAGTCAACGACGAAAGTAAAATGGCCTTCATCACGCCGTTCGGGACATACTGCTATCAGCGCTGTCTTGGTGGCCGAGCGGGATGGTCGGCAACACCCAATCTACTATGTTAGTGAAGTGCTTCACGGACCGAAGGAGCGCTACCCCAGGTCCATAAGTTGCTCTATGCCCTCCTTATGGCTTCACACAAGCTCCGGTATTATTTCCAAGCGCATTTGGTGATCGTCCCGAGCAATTTCCCGCTTGGTGAAATCCTAAGGAACCGAAGGCCGAAGGTCGCATCGCCAAGTGGGCCATATAGTTGGTTGTGTTTGTCATTCAGTTCGTGGCACGCACGGCCATCAAGTCGCAAGCGCTTGCCGACTTCGTGGTCGAGCAAACGTCGCAGCTGGCTCCCGGGCTCGAGGTTGAGGAAGAAAAGCCCTAGGTCATGTACTTCGACGGTTCGAGATCTTTCAAGCACTCGAGAGCTGGAATCCTCATTCTCAACCCACAAGGAGACAAACTGAGGTATGTAGTTCACTTTGGATTTTCGGCCACCAATAACATGGCGGATTACGAGGCTCTCCTGGCAAGTCTCCGACAATGCAAGGCGCTGGGCATGCGCTGGTTGGTCATCAAGGGCGACTCCCAACTCGTCGTCAACCAATTCAACAAAGATTATCAATGCTCGATGGCCAAATACCTCGCTGAGGTACAGAGAAGTGGTTCCGGAATTTGAAAATCAAGCACGTGCCTAGGAAGGACAACTCCAGCGCTGATCTCTTATCCAAGCTCGGGTCGTCCGATGATGAGGTCCCTCCGGACGTCGTCCTCGAGACCTTGGCGGCACCCTTGATCTCCGACCAAGAAGTTTCGGTTGTCTTCATTGAAGGTGTCCCCTCGTGGTCGGAGCTGATCTACAACTTCCTCGCACAGGGCGAACTCCCATCCGACCCCGCCGAGAGGAGCAGGATCAAGCGCCGGGCATGTTCATACAAACTCGTCGATGGCCAACTTTACTGTCGGAGTGCCTCTGGTATTCTGACGAAATGCATCACCTTGGAGGAGGTTGAGTACCTATTAAACGACATCCACTCGGGTCTCTGTGGTGCGCATTCCTCTTTCAGGACAATGGTCGGGAAGGTTTTCCGCATAGGGTTCTACTGGCCAACAGCGCTCTAGGATGCTTGGGACATTGTCCGCACCTGTTGAGCCTACCAGTTCCATGCTCAGAAGTCACATCAACCGGCCTACGCTCTCCAAACCATCCCGCTTGCTTGGCCCTTCTCGACATGGGGGCTCGATGTCCTCGGCCCTTTCCCCCAAGTGGTTGGCGGGAAGAAGTTTTTGATCATCGCCATCGACACCTTCACTAAATGGATCGAGGCTAAACCCGTCTCAACCATCACTGCCCGAGCGGCCGTCAAGTTTTTTCGCTCATCCGTAGTCACCAGGTACGGAGTTCCATGCAGAATTATCATTGACAATGGAACACAGTTTAACAGCGAACTATTCCAAGAATACTGCAAAGACATAGGCACGAAAGTGTGCTACGCTTCGGTGAGCCACCCACAAAGCAACGGAGCAGTGGAATGCGCCAACGGACAGATCGTTCAATGTGTCAAGAAGCAAGTTTCAGATGAACTCGAATGACATGGCCGGACCTGGGTGGATGAGCTTCTCACCATCTTATGGTCCATTCGTACCATGGTCAACCGAGCAATAGGGTTTACCCCCTTCCAGCTTGTATTCGGTACCGAAACCGTCCTGCCTCCAGAGGTCACGCTGGGCTCTACTAGGGTCAGCTTGATCGACCAAGTCAATTTCGAGCAAGAACGGTCTCTCATCCTTACCCTGGCGGAAGAAGTATGATGTCGTGCACTACTACGATCAGCGTATTACCTACAGGCTCTTCGCAGACATGCGTTTCGATCGGTACGACCTAGGGAACTCCTTGTTGGGGGCCTAGCCCTAAGACGAATTCAGGGCTCGTCCAACACCAACAAGTTATCCCTATAGTGGGAGGGCCCCTACAAAGTCGTTTCAACAGATCGCACGTGGGCTTACCGGCTAGCGATGCCCGATGGCTGAGAGCTCTCGAACTCGTGGAACATTGATCAACTCCGTAAATTCTATGTGTAACATTTTTGTCTCAATTTTTAATAAAAGTTATTATTCATTGGCTACATTAGTCTTTGTGTCCATTCTTTTTCCTATACTTTGTACTAG
Organism: Guadua angustifolia; assembly: GCA_036346375.1. Taxonomy (NCBI): domain Eukaryota; kingdom Viridiplantae; phylum Streptophyta; class Magnoliopsida; order Poales; family Poaceae; genus Guadua; species Guadua angustifolia. The sequence continues at coordinate 46,072,440 of CM070507.1, read as the reverse complement.
GCGTTGCGGTCTTAGGATTCACCTTCAGGGGTCGCGCTAACAGTAAGCCGATTCTTATCGCGTCACGGCTCCCCTGCGATAGGGCTTGAATCAGAGATCCCGCCCGGGGCTGTATAGCTTTAGTCGAGCTAGCATTTTCCTTAAACTGACCTGCGTATAAGTGCTTCCAAACTTGATCCGAATGTTGCGATCTTGAAGTTTACCTCTAGGGGTCATGCCAGCAGTAAGCCGATTTTCATCGCATCATGGCTCCCCCTATGGCAGGACTTGAACCAAAGTCCACATTTGAGTCCGTCAAGCAAGCACAAACCGGGCTCGGAAGTTCTAGAGTCTAATCTAAGCGACTCCAGAACCTTTGGGAACTTAGCTCCTCCCATACAGAAGTATACTTATTATGCTTAATGACTTCAGCTATAACAGTTTTCCCTAATGGGATGGAAAACCTTCTATTGACCTTGCAGGTCACGGCATCCTAACTGCTGGAGATTGTGTCCACGGCCGGCGTTGCTCGACCTTGACCACAACAGGGTCTAGACGAGGGGCATAGTACCCCGAAAAAGGCTAAGCACACGACAAAGGACAAAGACAAAAGTTCATTTCGTTTAAGAATGATTTTATTTCATTAACTTTTTTCCTTTATAAAGTCCTAATTACAAAGTCCGTAGACCTAATCCTAACTACAGGTTCACCATGTCATGGGTGAGCTTCTCCTGCTCGATCTCGATGACTTCGTTCTTAGCGCTGACAGCTCACCTTCCAAGTGAAGGGTCTCGGCTGTAGAGCTAGCGGCACGTCTTCGCTCATCTTGGAGTTGGGCCAGGGCGTTCTTCGCCATCTTGGTCGCTCGCCCTAGCTTCTCCTCAAGCTCGGTGACCTTTGCCTCGAGCTCGGCAGAGGCCTTCGCTGGGGTGGCTGCTCGATCCATGACCAACTTTTGCAGCTCTTCTACATTCGCCCGCTCGGCTTCAAGGGCCTTGGAGGCTTCCACGTGCTTAGTCTCAAGCACCCTGGTCGATCGTGCGCGTTCATCTTCCATGGCCTTGAACGCGTGGTCGCGCTCGGTGCTGATGGCCTGGCTGAGCTCGGACGCGTGGGTAGCCTCGAGCTCCCTCAGCGTTCCTTGGAGGGCGGCAAGCTCAACGGCGTGGGCCACTGTCCTTAGCTCAGACTCCTCCAGCTCGACCGCCAACGTTTCCTCGAGTTGGAGCAGGCGGCTCTCCTGTTCCTCTACCTTTTCGAAGACAACCTTCAGAGAGTTAGAATGCCTCTGAGGACCTTGAAGCCCCTGAGCGATGAGGTTAACAGCCTACAAAATTCGAAGGAAGTCATGTTTTACCAAAGAGGGGTGGGCTAAGAGACAAAGGGAGTTAGGGGAAATCGTATTGTACCTGGCTAAGACAGTCCTCGAAAGCCACGCGGTGTGGCCCGATGGACCTACTTCTTGGCGCCTCAGTCTCGGTGCGGCCTTCTGTTGAAGTCGAGGCACCCGGACGAAGTTCCTCTGTCGTATGGTCGACCTCACCAGTAGCAATCTCTGCATGGATCTCCTCATCCGCTTGAAGGCCAGACTCGACCTCAAGCTCGGCTCCTCCGTCCAGGCTGGCCCCAACCTCCACGGTCGGGGTATCTTTCGCCTCTTCCTACACGGTGGTCCTGGCCAGGTCTTCGGCTTGGTTCCCCGTGGCGGCTTTGGCCAAGGAATCGTTGGCTTCAGTGGCAGGGGTTGTCCCGACCTCAATGGCTAAAATGACCACAGCAGGTTCGGCCTGAACAGCCTCGGCCTCGATGGCCGAGGCACCCTGAGCTTCGTTCCCTGCTGTAGCTTTGGCTGAGGAGACTTCGGCTTCAGCGGCCGCAGTGATGTCGGCCTCCTCTCCATCGGCGGCGGCTCGGGCTGTGTCCTTGTCCACATCGGCGAGTCCTTGCTCGGACTCACCAGTCGCGACCCAACTGTAGAGGCCCACTGAGGCGTGATTCTGGCCCATGTGGGGGCGGTGCACCAGCTCAAACGAGGACTCCTCCTCGGACTCGGACTCGCCCAGGACAACAACCATTGCCAGGGGATGTTGGGGGTGAGTTCGAGCACTCAAAGTCTGCGGCAAGGAGAGGTTACTGAGCTAAGGCGAAAGGAAACTTTACGACCGAAGAAGAAGTCGAAGTACCTGAGTCACAAGCCTCCACCTCGAGGTGGGCTGTCGGGAGTCTCGGCGCTCTGGGGGTGAAGAAGCGTCCCTTCTCCAAACGCCTCGTGCTGGAGACCTTGGAGCACGTGGAGGCTCCGGGTTTCCCGTGGTAGCAGTCCTAGGGCCCTGCGGTCGGGACCTTGGGGCTGCCTGGGTTCTTGAGATCTCAAGGCATGACCCTTCTTCTTTGTCACTACAAGAAACAAGGAAAAATTCATAGGCCAAAAACCCACGAATTTAGGTCAAAACCCACGAATTTAAGTTAAATTCGTGGGCAAACCGTCGAATTTAGTTCACGAATTTAACTCGACAAAATTAATCAATTAAATTCATGGGTACTCATTAATTTAAATTAAATTAAATGGGTTCTTGAAAAAACCACAATTTAATTTAATCATAAATTGTGGGTTGAAAAATCCATTTATTTAATCGCTAAATTAGGTAAGAAACCACAATTTAATCATAAATTAGTAAGCGTAAGAAACTCACAATTTAATCATTAAATTGTAATAAGAAACCTCACAATTTAACTTAAATTTGTGGGTCAAAAACTCACAATTTAACTTAAATTCATGGGTACCCATGAATTTAACTGTTAAATTCGTGGGTTTTAAATGGCTCACGAATTTATCAAACATTTATACAATATATATATATATATATATCCATATCGATATCACACTCAATACATATAACCATATCGATCACGCATATATATATCGATATGCATCTCATTCAACACAACCATCTTCACATTCAATCTTATTCAACACAACATAATATTACCTCTACTAAAAGATTGAAACCAACCTTTTAACTCTTTAAAACCGGCTTAAAACTAAGTCACCAAATATACAAAATTTCGCATGACTCTCTAGTAAATAGGACATCCACTCGTGAGACAAAAAACATTTGCGTTATAATATATATATCAATCTCTCAAACCAAAAGAAGACATTCTAGCGAGATCCTTAGATAATCAATCACACATCCAACGGCAATTTGTAAACTACACAATGACGTACAACACATTACAACATAAAACACACCCTCCTAATCATGCCTACCCAAAAATATAATCGGCTAGGATGCTAAATAGGATTAGTATTGCACTTGGAAGGATTACTATCACGCTTATTCACCGATGATGATTCAGCCTTCTTCTTCGCATTCGAGCTCCCGGGATAGGTTATATTTTGAATTCTTCCTCATGCTCCTATCCTTGAGCTCCGCAATTTGGTCTTCCCAAGATCTCCTCCACCTGACTTCTCTTCCCGGTCCTATGGTTAACACATGTAGAGCGTTAGTGTGGAAACAAAGCGGCGATAAATAGCCCCTTTCCATCGTAAACTACTATCCCATCTTTGTTGTAGATGCCAAGGGAAGATACAGCATCAGAAAATGCTTTCTCAGATGGCAGCATGTGTGGCAACTAACTCAAAGAAGAATACATTACAAAAAGAAACAATTAATTAGTTGAACAATCAATACGAAGAAACATGCAGGCATGCCATGTTTGGAAACTTATACTAAATAGTGATACCTACACATATTTGATCACCCTGACCAAAATAGGTCATGTCTACTTTAATGTAATATAAGCTGAAGATTCTAAGGATTAAAAAAATGTGGATTTCATGTGTTGCTTTCAGTTCATGTGAAGGTTGACAATAACAAATGAAAATATAGACAACAAGAAAGGAGAAGAACACTTTAGTGCCACCACACCAATTAGCTAGAAGAAACCAAACTTCACCAACTTTGTGACACTTTGAATCATCCATTCAGATTTATCAAACAAGGATGCCAAATCATAACACACACAAAGGAAAGTTATCTGTGAGTGTTACTGTGTTCTGTGGTCACTGTTTTAGTTTGCTTGTTTTGAACTTTTACTGGTGTTGGCTAAGGCTATTGCTACTGATCTGTAAGAGAGTGGCACTTAAGGTGCTACGAGTGTTATCTATGTGTATGGATTGATGTACTGATATAAATCTCAATGTTTTGGCTTCATCTATCAATGGAACTAGGGCAGTGGGGCTGCCACCCTGTCCTTCTAAAAAATCCACCCCGGGTATTCCTCTATTTCTCAACCTAGTCTATTTTTTCGAAACAACTCAAGGCATAGTTACACACCAACAACGTGACGATTTACAAGAAGAAAAATCTATAAAGAAACAAAAGATGATGTCATGCACAAACAAAGTTCATATGAATGATTAGTAATTAACCAAAATAACTACAAGCTATTGAGCTGAACTTACACTAGATGTTCTGTCAGATATTCCGTCAACATCAAAGAACAAGGCACAAGGAATATGAGCCACCTGGGAACAAGATTGAAGTAAATATTAAAGCATCAGAACATCGGCTACTATAAATTCAAATGAGCTGAAATCATAGAAAAATTAAGGTGTCATATACAACCAATAAAAACAAGCATCTAAAAGACTAGAGAAGTGCAATGACATAGCAACAAGTGGTAAGAGTTTCCAAATTCCAAAAGCTACAGCATAACGTTACAAAGAAGCCTCTAAAATTTGTCCTCGGAATAACATTTTACAATTGCGTTGTACGGCGCTCTCAGAGTAGTCACAATACATGCATAAGTACCCAAACATGATGTACCATTGACTTATATATTGTTCAGGAAATGCACAAAAAATAGCACCAACTTGGGACATTGTATAATATTGCCCAGGTTCGGATTGGTCGGTGGACTAACGATGGCCCTACTTAATCATGTATTTATGGAGGACTGAATGCAGATGATTGCCAATTGCCACAACAACCCAGACTATCCGGTATCAACACGAGAAATTAAAGTCTTGCAGTTAGACAACACCATCCAAGAAAACATATCACGGTCCATCTGCCATAGATCTTTGGCCGAAGATATTGCTGCTAATCCATTTGTCGCAATCCATCTCTAACTCGATTCTGGCAACTAAGTTTCTTAAGGACGATAGCATTGTTCAAGGGCAATCTTTTGTAGATACAAATTAATGAAATAACTAGTGCACACAACACAAATTGCCATGATTCATCTACCATATATATTAGGCGTAAGATATTGCTTTGCTCATCCATTTGTCGCAAATCCATCTCTAACTTGATCTTTGAACTAATTTTCTTAATGATGATAACATTGTTCAAGGGTAATCTTTTGCGATACAAATAATGAACTAACCAGTGCATACAACACAATTGCCATGATCCATGTGCCATATATCTTTGTATACAACACAATTGCTAATTCAACCAAATCTAACGATTTCCCTAACATCAATGGCGACAAGATCACCAGAGAGGAAGGCCTACCTACTACCGTAGAGGATGGAGAGGAGGCACCTCTGCTCGCCCATGCTGCCGCTGCCGCTGCCGTCACAAGCGGTGGCCATGGCCGTGGTGCTCGGAGTTTGGAGGAGAAGGGAAGGAAGTGGGGCGTGGGGGGAAGCGGCAAGGGAGAGGAGGCGGGGGGTGTCAGGGAGGCACGCCACTGGCGGCAGCATGGGGTGAGGGCAGGCAGGCGAGGGGGCGGGCGGCAATGGCACAGGGGGCGGGCAAGCAAGGGTTGAGAGGGTGAGAGAGAGAGAGAGAGAGAGAGAGAAGAGAACGGCGGTCGGGTAGCTAGGGTTAACCTTTTTAAATTCATGGGCAATAGCGGCCCACTTAATTTAATTAAATTGTCAAGAAATTATACAAAACCGGCGAATTTAAAAAAAATAAATTCGTGAGTTTTTTTGGTCCACGAATTTAATTAAATTCGTGGGTATTTTTATAAATCGATGAATTTAAATATATAAATTCGTGGGTTTTTTTGCCCATGAATTTAATTAAATATGTGGGTTTTTTTTATAAACCGACGAATTTAAATATATAAATTTGTGGATTTTTTTTTTGCCCACGAATTTAAAAAAACCCACGAATTTTCCCCTGTTTCTTGTAGTGTGTGAGAAGGGAAGAAAGAATCAGAAAGGGTGAAGAGAAGGAAACACGAGTTCGAACAAGATTCAGGCTCGACCAAGGGAAGACTTACCACTGAGCAGTCGCCCCACTAGACGTGCTACTTCTTCGGGGCTCTGCCGCTCGAGGTGTCTGGAGGCGGTCTTTTGCCTGCCTTCTTGCCCTTGCTCGCTCCGGGCAGCGGCAGCATCCGCTTCGCCGTCTCGAGTAATTCTTGGCTTTCCTGCAAGCGCAAACAAAGTCAGGACGGGTCCCAAACGCTCCCGAGCTAGACTCTGACTCAAGATATCTTACCTCGGTGCTTCAGTTCAGCACGTTCTTCGGGATAGGGTCATCCATGGAGCAGTCGAACGCTGCCTTCCCGAACATCTCGGTCATCCTGGATGCTAGCCAGGACTCCTTCAGCGCTGCTGGAAAAGCAAGACTGTTAGATAACCCTGAGCTCAAGATTGAGTAGTTTTCAGTTCAAGATGACTTACTGGTTAGGCCCTCACGAGTGAGGTCATCATGTCCCTCGATCTCACAGACTGGATGCAACCTGTTTCGTAGAGGGAACACCCGGTTCCGCAAGAAGTCGTTGGCGATGGCTTCATCAATGAGGCCGCGTGTGGCGCAGATGTGGATGGCGGCGATGGCTTCTTGGTCGACCGCCAGGTCGTCTGCCTTAGGTGTTTGGCGCTTGCCGACGAGGGGCGCTCCGTCATACGCGAGCGAGCCATCCTCACCCCTCTTCAGGTAGAACCACCTCTCGCTCCATGGACCGAGAGAGTCCCGAGCATGGAGTTGGGGGAAGGACCAAGGAAGTCTCGTCCGCAACCGGAAATAAAGGCACCCAACCACAGGATCCTTCCCGGTACGGAATAAGGAGAAAAAGCGAAAAAAGAGAGAGGGGGTAGGAAGGATTCCCAAGGACCCCTCGCACAAATGAGAAAAGATAGAAAGAAGAAGGACGAAGTTTGGCACCAGATTGATGAGTTGGATCTCACATTGTGCGAGGATGGATGCCATGAAGTCGCTCTCCGGCGTCCGCAAACCAAAGAGCATGTACTGCTCGGTGCTAACGAGTTTGTCTTCCCAGGGCTGCAGCTCGATCTCCCTGCCTGGCAACCGCCATGTCGCCAGATCCAACAGCCCCAGACCTTCGAGCTCCTTCATCCTCGCTAGCGACAAAGTGCTTTTCCCGAACTTGGGTCATCTTGTTAAAATGCTGAACTAGTCTGGGATGACTCTAGCCCATAACCATATGGGATGACTTTATCCTAGACGGTTCAATCCCAAAACAATCTAGTATGGTCTTCCCATGCTGTTCAATAAGTCCCGTGCTTGCCATTTATCAAGTCCTGTGCACACCTAGTTTATTACAACTGTCGGCGTATTTCACCGGACAAGACCCCGTCAACAAACAGGGTTGACTACTCCCAAGACGGAAGGTATGGTTCGGTAGAAAGCGTCTTCATGGCTAGAAACCCTAATGACTCTCTACGATGGATCTCAGGGATCATCAGACTAATGGACACGGTGATGTACCCAGGTTCAGGCCCCCTGTGTGGGTAATAGCCCTACGTCCTGTTGTTCTTTGTTGAGGAAATGTGGAGGAGGTTACAGTAGTTCTTGTGCTTGGTTGAGCTATCTCTTCTTCTTTTGATCTCTCGATCTTTCGCCTCCCTTCTCCATGCATCGAGGCGCCCTTATATAGATGGGTTGGCCCGGACAGGTGAGAAGGTGACGCTATACTTATCTACACTACATTAATCACACCCATCATTCCAACCTCCACGTCGACCCACGACTCATTTATTACACACGCCTCCGTGGCCTTGTCCTTCAAACCTCATTTAATGTCGGTGAGTGGCTTCGCCCGGTCCGCTCGGGATATGATGCTCTTGCGACGGGTTTGGTAAGAGGCGTTAGAGGGATGAGCGGTCGTTGTGTCGATAGTAGAATCCTTCACAATTAATGACCCTGACACAGGGTGCCAAGGGAGGGAGACATCGAGGCGAAGCCTTCCCCTCATTCCTTTGGTTGCCTTCGCGGTCTGGCGAGCAGGGCATGATCGCCCACCCGCTCGCCAGGGCGCCACATAGACTTCTCGCCTAGCTGTTAGGGCATAACCGCCCACCTGCCCGCCAGGGTGCCACGTGGGTTTGCCGCCTGGCGAGCAGGACATGATCGCCCACCTGCTCGCTAGGGCGCCACGCGGACTCCTCGCCCGGCGGGCAGGGCATGACCGCCCACCTGCCCGCCAGGGTGCCACGTGGGCTTCCGCGCGGCGGGGGCATGATCGCCACTTGCTCGCTAGGGCGCCACGTGGGCTTGCCGCCCGCGGCGAGGCATGACCGCCCACCGCCGCCAGGTGCCACGTCGGCTTGCCGTCCGGTGAGCGGTATGATCGCCCACCGCTCTCCGAGTGCCACGCGGACTCCACGCCCGATGGGCTGGGCATGACCGCCCACCTGCCCGCCAGGGCGCCACGTGGGCTTGCCGCCCGGCGAGCAGGGCATGATCGCCCACCTGCTCGCCAGGGCGCCACGCGGACTTCTCGCCTAGCGGGCAGGGCATGACCACCCACTTGCCCGCCAGGCTGCCATACTGGGCCAGGCCGCTTTTTGGGCCTACTATTTTTACGGTGGAGAGGGTACCCCAGTGCAAAGTACACCGACAACAACCCTAGCTATCGCGAGCCCTCTCCCTCGGCGGCACCCTCCCCCTCGATCGTGCCCTCCCCCCTCAAAGGCACCCTCCCCACTCGGCCGTGCCCTCCCCCCTCGGTCGCGCCCTCCCCCTCGGTGGTATCTCCTCTCTCCCTTGGTGGTGCCCTCCTCCCTCCCCTGTGCCCTCCCCCTCGTTCGCGCCCTCCCCGCTTTTTGGTCTCTGTTTTTTTTGTTGTCTTGCTTGCTTGATGATGATAATGGGTATTGTGATGACTAGAACATTTATTTCAGTGAACTAGGCCTTGAACCACAGGCTTAAATACTTATTAGATTATATCTGGCTAATAGCTTGTTCTTGATTGTTATTACCTTTCTGTCAGCACTTCATTATATATACTAGCTTCTGGTTTAATCTTGATTGTGCTATCAGTCACAACATTCTGGTTTGAGTTTTAGTGTTGTTGTACTGCTTTAGAATCATCTTGTTAAAATGCTGAACTAGTTGTCTATTTTTGATTCAGTTAGCAAGTGCATAATCTGAATATTAAGGTAGTAAGGGTTCAAGGACTTATTCACTAAATTAATTGTTAGCCCATTTGTGATTAATCTTGAAGGTTCAAAATCTTTAACCAACCCTTATCTGAGAGCAATATAATACAATCTTCATTCAATTTGTGACAAAAGACATGATTTGTTGTATGAATGACATAAAATTCATTTTATGCATCGGCAAACTCAGCCATTAAAACATAACACATTTGTGATTGTGAATGAAGATTCAAAAATCTTCACATTTTCCCAATTGGTATTGCAAGCAATGTTGATTCTCTTAACCTTGCATGTATAAAATAACTCTTAACTTACCTTCTCTTAAATTTGCTTCTCTTAAATTACCTATTCTTAACCTTGCATCATACAAGATGGTATCCCCTTAATCCTCACCGCCAAAGGGATCTGATGATGCGCCCAATGTAGAAGGAAACAGGTGCGGTACAAAAGGCTTAGTAAAAAGCCTCAAAGCTGATACACTATCATGGCGGTCGATTTGCATGATGGGGCTCCTACCATGCCTCCAAAGGCTGCGGCAGCTTTCCAGACCATGTGCGGGAATCGTTGGGCGTGAAAAGGTCCCCATCACCTATCCATCATGGAAGACGCTGATAGATATGGAGCACGATAACCTGGTGACAGAAATATTCGCGTCGCTCGAGCTTCCACAAGACGCCATGCCTGCACTGCGACGGTACGTGTTGCTAGTGGCGGGAAAGGCATGGAAGAACTTCAAGAGCATCCTCATTGCTAATTACATCAATAAGGATATGACTCTATTCCAGAAGTATGGGTTCATCTTTGAAGATGTTTGGGGACAATTTGTTGAGTTGAAGATGATGGAAGAGTTCGTGCTTCAAAGCGCAGCTCATAAGACCGTCTAGTCAAAAAACATACACCTACATAGACTCATTTAACCGGGTATGAGGGTAAGATGGCGCAGTGGACAAGGGAGGACAATGAGGCAGTACAGAAAGAGGTCGCGCTACCTTTGCCTCATTCGTGGACCCGCATGGCCGAAACTAGGTAAGAGCGAGGTCACGTCCCACTTCTTCGGGCGGCGTATCCTTTGCAAACCCCGCTAATGAGGAAGTGGCCGAATGCCTAATATCATTGAGCACGGAATCTTCTCAGGGATCTTTCACTTTGAACAGAGCGAAAGACATACTCTCCACAGCCTTGGGAAACAAGGAGCACCCGAGGCCTAGGTGTTTTCATTTCCTAGAAACTGGGATTCCCACAGGACTCAGCCACGTATTGGAGTAGGAAGAGAAGCAAAATCGAGCGTGAGAAACAGTTAGTAGCCCTAATTGAGGAAAGGCTTAGAGCGTAGTTCGATAGTTAACTACGAAGTCTTGAGGAAAGGATAGAGCAAAGGGTAGCTGAGGAGAGGTAGGCACGGAATGTGCATGTTTAGTCCAACCAACCGTCGGAGCAGCTGCGCATATGCCCTTGAGACAAACTTGGATGAAGCCAGATTTCCTCCTAACGACACTTAGGTAACATGTCTGCAATTCTCCTTACATAGACTTTAATATTAGATGTATTAGCTAATTATTTATGTACCCTTATGTAGGTGGTCATGCCGTCCAATCTGCAAGTGAGGCTTGCCAACGGCTATATTCCCTTGCAGGCTGCTTGGGGACAAGCGTATGCATCCGGTGTAGGGGCATTAGTGCACGGTTGTACTGTAGAGCTGGGCTACGTGAAGGTCCATGTCGACAGTGCACATGAAATTTTTAAGGCCGTCATGCTAGACATACCCCCAAATGACGAGATCATCACACTAGGCAATGCCATTGGCACATTCATCTAGTAGCTCAAGAAGAACATCTCCTTTGACGCCCGCCTAGGAGCACCAAAGCTACAAGTAGTCCCAGAGGTACCACATGATGCACTGGAGCTACCAGCACTTCCGGAGCCATGCCATGCACCGAAGGAGCCCGCCAAATCGGCTACCATGTCCCATCTCGTGTAAACAGTTACTACAGTAAAGGCCTAGTTGTCTCCTTTGAAGATAAAATTTGGTAGAAGGGGACACAGAGACAAGGGCAAATCGAAATAGATCACGTCAGCCTGTGACTTTTTAGTTGCCCCATTTGTGCAGCAATTCTAGCTGGGGCAACCGTTCATACCGGATTAGTGCAAGGAGACGCTTTCATTAGTCTGCGTTAGATTGCAAGAATGGTACATGCAACAAACCGTGGCACAACGGATAACAAGTATCTCGGTAGCTTCAAGGAGGAGTATTTCTTACACCGGTCTTTAGATGGCGCCTTCGTGGTCAGCTTCACCGACTTGTTTGATCTATACAACCTCAAAGCGCTCGACGCCTTATTCATAAGATGCTAGACAATGTAAGTGTGTGCAATCACCGTCTACATTTCTGACGCACCGATATATATATATCATTCTTGATTTTGCATATGTAGATACATGATCCTGGAAGTAATAGCAAGAGAACAACCGGTGGGTTTCACTGACCCACACATGGTATCTGAGCAAACCATGTACGAAAATAAAGAAGTCATCCATGAGTATGTGGAAAAAGTACTACTAGCTCATTTGGACAAAAAATTCATACTTTTACCCTACAACCCGGGATAAGTGCTTCGTCCAGATGCTATACTCGTTGATTTCTACTATATATCTCACCTCAAAGTTAGCTTTAGTGATCATGATGACATACCTGTGTAGGTATCACTGGGTTCTACTCGTAATTATACCGAGACAAAACCGGGTAATTTACCTTAATTCCAAAAAGGGTGGCACCCACGATTTGAAGCCTATCAGAGATTTTCTCAACACGATGTTTGGTGTCTACAAATCGAGGGGAGGGCCATACAAGAAGGGCCCAGCCACTCTAACGCATACTTTTAAGTTTCCGGTATTCAATAGTACGCAATAATCCTTCACATTACATAATAATACCTTCGGAACTAATTAACCTATTATGTTTTGGCAGTGCCACCAGCAGCCAAAGGGTACTGACCTATGTGGATTCTATGTTTGCCACAACATGGCACTCCTCGTTGGTTCCCAGCAGACTAAGGTCATACATGTCTGTCAATCTTGCAATAATTGTCTCCACTTATTAATTTATATACACGTGGGACTTTACTCTTCTCATTGACAGGCTTGGTAATGTGCTGAATCTACGTTAGAACAGGCTGACCTGCTAGCTATTCAAGGACAACTCTGTGCTTTCTTGTTGCGTGAAGTCTTAAATCCAAAGGGCAGATGCTACTCACGGCTCAACAGATCATGAGTTGTGAATTTGTTACTTACCGTACATTCATATTAATTTGTGAACCTTGTGTTGTGAATTTGTCATTTTTACTTCTGAATCCAATTGGTTAGTACATATGTGAGTTGATTTCTGAAATATATGTGATATACATATGTTGTAATGTGCGTCTAAGTTGATTTATGAAATGGATGCATTGCATGTTGTGTAACATGTGCTTGGAGTACATTTTTTATATTTATGTCATAATAATATGCTGTTCATGCTGTGTACTGTCTTTTATTTTAGAGGGCATGGCTAGCAATTCCTGAGGCTAGCCAATATATTAAAATTTAGTAAAAAATAGAAAATCAACATCATAGACGGTTCTAAAAAAGAACAGTATGTAAAGAGGCACAAATCACAGACAGTTCCATTGCGGTACCGTCTACAGACAGTTTCAAATTGGAACTGTCTGTGATATTCCTCTTCACAGATGGTTCTTCGTTAGACCCGTTTGGGATAAGCCTACCATCACAGACGGTTCCTAAGTGGAACCGTCTAAGATAATACCACATCACAGACAGTTCGAATTTAAAACCGTCTGTGATGAGTTTTTTCATAGACGGTTGGAAAATCATCTACAATAACTCTTTGTCATCACTGACACTTGCATACAGATGGTTCATAAAACCGTCTGTGATGTGGTTTATGAACCGTCTATGATGACCTATTGTGCAATAGTGTGATAGCATTAGGACTCCTCTTTTGAGGAGGACTAGTGGGGCACGATATAAAGCCATGAAGGGCCGTCATAGGGAATACACAAGCCACAAAAAAACTAACTCAAATCAAGACGTGCAAGAGATAGTTAGAGGCTATAAAAGATGCACTAGATTCTTATATATGGTAAGGATCCAAGGGTCAAAAACATTTTGAGAGATTTATGAGAGAAACAATCCTTTCTGCTCTTTTGAGGTCGAGCTTAAGAAATTTGTCGTTGGTTTCACTAAATCTTTCTCTAATCGTGATTGTTTCAGTCTCATTATTTCAGTTCTCTCTATGATATTCATCCACTTCATTCTTGATACCATGCACGTTCAGGCTATATCTGCCAACTCTAATCCGATTTGTGAGCTGTTGCATATAAGTAGTGGTATCATAGTATAACATTATTTCTCCAGAGTTGCAGATTCTATTCTTAAATATTTTAGAATTAATTGCGATGGTTTTTACATAAATTCCGTACATAAGGGTTTAAATTTCTGTAAAAATTCGTTTGGTCAGCTAGCTCCATATCCCAGCATGTGTCTCTGCCTCTTTTTTATATATATATTTTTCATGTATCCATTCGCAAGACGATTAATTACCAAGTACAAGTTTACCCTTAATCAAGACCCTTAGTATTCTTTTATGTTTTTCCACGAAAGCGGAGCAATAGACAGAAATCAGCGAGCAGGCGCAAAACTCACCAAAACACTTTACATAGTACACGGATCAAGACACACCAATAACACGTATAAAACCGTCCTCTAATTAAGAGAACTGCTGCGACGTCGCAAATGTCTGTCCGAAGCCCCAGCCGGCCGGAGCGACGTTGAGGAAGGTCAGCGTCTGGCCGTCGCTGCTGGTCACCTTGAACGACAGGCTCTGGCCGTTCAGGTACGCGTTGGACTGCCAGTTGACGCCCCAGTTCCTCGACATCGCCATCCACCCCGTCCGCGAGCCCTTGATGGACACCGACTGGATGGACCCAACACCGCCGACGTTGCTGACCAGCACCAGTTCGAAGTAGTCACGGCCATTGATGGTGAACCTGATCCCGCCTTGCTTCACGCAGGGCACCCTACACATTGTACGTTTCACCAGAATTAGCATTTTTCTGGGTCTCACCGACATGCTACCAGAATCAAGTGTGCAATTAATGGAGCCCGAAACGTCGAGTGTCACCTCTGGTAGAGGACAGGCACAATGCCGCCGCGATAGATGCCGATCTTGAGCCAGGCGGGCTCGGCCATGTCGAAGTGCTGACGGGGCGGGTTGCACCAGCCGCCGTCGTCGTTGGGGAGAGCGTAGTTCGGCGGGCAGAGATTGGTGGCCGTGATGGTCACCGACGTGCCGCGCAGGCAGAACCGCGTGTCCGCCTGGTAGTCGCACATGATCCGGAAGCACTGCCCGCAGGACGCGCCGTCGTTGAACAGTACCGTGCTCAGCGCCGCCGTGCTCGTCCCGTACCCCGTCGAATACAAGTTCCCGTACCCACAAGCCCCTCCTATATATACAAGTTACACACGCATCGATCAGTTGATCAATATATATAATCATCGGTGTTAAAAGAACAAACTCCTTACCCATCGTTCCTGAGGCGTCACTGCCACCATAGAAGGTGGCGAAAGCTCTGTTCAATCCGGACGACTTGAAACACGAAGCCTTGTTCCAAAGGAGGCATGTTGCAAGCAATGCAAGAAAGCGGGCAAATGATCCAGTTGCTGCGTCCATGTTAGAGCGTGTGCGCGGAGAGGGGGGTGAATATGCTAATGGCCAAACATAACTGGCAGTGTCGTTTAAATAGACATTGGGTCGAGACGCTGGCTGGTATTAGGATATCTACAATGGTACAGATTGCGGTTGTGTTTAATATATCTCTGTATTATCTACAAATAGGACTAAAGATAACTTATATAATGAATTATCTATATAGTTGTATAAAATGATCTCTTATATATAGTTAAAAGATTATCTATATAATAGTACATATAATATAAAACCGTTCATAAAATTATTTGTTAAATAATACACATCATCTTTCTTCTTTTCTTCCTCTCATTCATATCATCTAAAATTTTACGCGACATAGACTTATTCAGTTGACATATACCAATTGGTTCGGAGGGTTTGGATGTACGTATGCACGCGGCAGAGACCGTGCACGCACGTGGTTGTGCATGCGGGTGTGCTTTTTGGGAGCTGACAGGACACGATCGAGCTAGCAATGTTGCTAAATTATTGGTCTGGATCGATCAGCTCATCTCATGGGAGATTCTATCTCGTCGCGAGAGCCCATGTTCGCGTCAATAAACTGTTCTGCTGTCTGTGACGTGTGTCGGGCTGGGACATGAGATGCAGAGATGCAGCATTAAGTCGTTCCATCTGTCGGCGCTAGTCCCTGTGTAGATCTGAGCTCGCGTGTCCTGTGGTTCATAGTGAAAATCGGCATTAGTTTTGGCGGTGATACACTAAAAGTGCTCCTTTGGATTTGTCATGTTATGTATTGATCCGGCAGGCCAGTATGCCACAGCAAAGTTGAGTTTAGCGATGATGTTTGACTGGATGTCAAATACTCCCTCCCGTCACAAAAAAATTGACACTGCAGCAGCACTTACCAAGCCATTGCAATCTTAGTGCACATTAAAGCTCAGGGAAACAATGGCGTATTAGGACCTGTTTGGTAGGGATTCAGCTTCTCCAGATTCTGAGAATCTAGTGAAGCTGAAAATTTTAGCTTCACCGGATTCATGAATTAGCTGGAACTGTGAGTACATTAGAGTGTTTAGATGAATCATCTTATTTACATTTTAGACTAAAAATATAAACTTAATTCACTTTATTTTAGCCTATAAGTTTCAGATCTCAAGTGAAGCTGGAATCTGAAGCTCTACCAAACAGGCCCTTAGAGTGCAACATCATGCGCTTTTCATCCCACTAACGCAAATGTAAATGGACAAATGGCAACAATGAGCATACAGGAAAATCAACTTACAAGATAGATTTATTTGTCAACCTACCAATATATGACGCATATAGAATATTAACTCCTAGTTTACCTTTTTCACAATTACGTCTTCTTTCTTGATAACATGACATTTACCATAATTAAATGCAAGGAGAATAAAATTTTGATAGCAATGCGCGGGATTAATCCTATAGTTGTAACTAAACTGCATGTAAGATTGCTTTGTATATATCATCTTCATTAATTATGTAGTGCTTTCGTAATTCTGCATTTACGTGGTTTGCACTTCCTCCATTTGTGTCGGCAACATATATCTCTTGAAATTCTTTTTTTTTTTAAATTCCTCAATAAAGATTAAGATGCAATGAACATTCATCCTTTCGACCGGAAACTTCTGTGGAAGCTTAACGCTGCATCAATTAATTTAAGTACATCATTAACCCAACAAAAGTACAAAGATTTTTAATGATCGATCACTGCAAAAGAAAAATTACTGTAGGACACGATCCGTTTGGAAAGAGAATTACATCGTCAATAACATAGCAGAAATTTCATATGAATTTCGGAAGGATTCAAAGCAAATAGTTCAATTTCTCATAGGAATCAAACAAAAATCTAGCGCGTTCTAAATGGGGCCATAGATAAAATTACGTTAGTAACATCACAATCATTCAAATTTACTGGTAATGAAAAGGACACTCTGGACAGCTAAATTATGGAAATTGACATCACCATAGGTCTGTTCTTTAGTTACTTTTTAACGGTAGGTTGGTTTTGGGTGAAAGACATTTTGCAAAAAGACAAAAATATAGGACTTTCTTATCTTACGTTGAAGAGTCCTGCTCTCGCATGCACTCCCTCACACTTTCCTTTAAACAGAAATGAGATGAAGGGAAATTTTGGCTCCAAATGTGCAAAGCATGGCACCATAAGACCAATTTTTGTACTGGACAAACATGTACGTCCTTTTACCCGCCTAGCGTTATGAAAATAACCACGTCCACGATGTCATTCCCTTATTCTAGGTGATTCAATGTTAGGGCATGTACAATTAATGGTATATGTATACTGTCTATAAAAGTATGCTATATAGGATTTTGGATGATGTGACGGAGAGAGAATGAGGAACGAGAAAGATGTTGTCTATTATTTAACAGACGGTCTTATAAATAGTTTCATACTATGTATACCATTGTACTAATAGTCTGTTAATTATATGAGAGATCATTACAGATAGCTATATAAATAGTCTATTGTATAAGTTATCTTTAGTACTATCTATAGATGGTATGAAGGTATATTATAGACAACCACCATCTAGACCACTATACATGCCCTAATTCTTGAAATTGAACAATTGTAAGCCAAGATCATATCACTCCATCTTCATTTAAAAGTACTCTTAGAAAATAATGCTTTATAGTTCTTATTATTTTATAGTAATACAAATAAATTGTTAAAATTTTAATTCAGATAACAAAAGGAAAAAAAACCAGTGACATATCTTTACTCTTTGAAAGAACCTAGTGGTGGTGAATGATGTGTTCTTCACCTTCTCAACTTTCATCCACCTCTTCTCAAATCCTTCTTTCACCTCTAAAAAATCTCCAACAAAAAATAAAAAATGGCCCGAAAAAAAATTAACTACTAAAAAAATGTAATACTTATCCCAATATTGTCCATTTCTTCCCTTCATGCTATGTGGAAAAGATGCGATACAAATAATAGTAGAAAAGTCAAGAACATGGTGTAAAAAGCAAGCTCGACAATAGAGGCATGGTGTATGCTGGAATGGAGCTCAACTAGGCACTACAGTGGAGCCAAGAGCATGACACAAGCTAAACTTACACTACTACAGAATAGTACAACACTATTGCTTCATCTGGGTCAATTCCCAACATTTTAGAAAGAATCAATTGTGATAGATGATTCGGCGAAGATTTCATAATTGGTGGGGAATCATCACAACCGGTTCTCAGGTTAGAACCAATTGTGATGTAGTATTAGGCACATCACAATCGGTTCTCACCTGATTGTGATGTAGTATTAGGAATAACACAGTTGGTTCTCACCTACATCACAATTTATTCTAACATGAGAACCGATTGTGATGTGCACTATACACCACAATTAGTTCTGATCTCAGAACAGATTGTGATGTACCTCATTAGGTTATATAATCTTTTGGTTGAACTCTCATATGTTGTTGTTCTAGAGAAAAAACTACTGCTGTTCCAAAAAACACAACATACTATGGATGGAAGCAATACTTGGGTAAAGAAATTATGAAATCCTCAATGATGAGTGTTAAGAGGATAAAATTGAATCCCTAGTTTGAGAAGATTTCTCCTTAATTTTTCTTCATTTGTAGTATTCTTTAAAAGGTGAGCATTTATTCAAATTCCTTCAATTTTGCACTTGGAATTCAATTTTGATTTGGTGAATATGTTACATGTCATTATTGTTGTTGTAATATGATCAATGTCAAAGTTTAGGTTGAGTAACATATGTCTCTCGTTCGAGAGTGGTTATTTATAAATATGCTGAAATGGTATATTTATAAACAAAGTCTCAAATTATCCACGTTTTTTAGATAGTCTAAGGATATGTGGTTCGGACAAGTTTCTAAGCTATTATATAACTTTAGAAAAAATTTTGATAGCATCTCCCTAGTGTTCTCCGGATATACACCCTATTGACTTGTTGAGACGTGTATTTAGAGAATAGCAGACAGGTGCTGTCAAAAATTTCTATGGAATTGTACACCAGCTTAGAAACTTACCCAAATCACATATCCTTGAATGGGATTAAGATCTAACCTAATTAAATATTAGGAGTCATCGTTGATACGTACTTAAGTTGGTAAACAGATTGATGTTTCATTAAGATCATTTAATTCCTTAACTTTGTTAATACTTCCACTCTTATTTTTTTCATCGAAGTCAAAATAATTGCAAGCTTACTGCATTAGATAATTCGATATCAATGTTGATGTTTTAAATATATGCCTCCTAACTATACAATTGAAAGCTCTTAACTAGGGAATTCAAAGCTCTTAACTAGGGAAGAATGTATTGGAAGTAAAATTATATATCTTGAAACATGTCATCTATTTTGCAAAGGTATTAAATAATATCTCAATATTTGAAATAGCTAGCTATTGCTCTAATTTTTTCTTAGTTTATTATGTGTAGTTTAATTGTAGATAGACCATGAAGAATGTATGTATTAGAAAAGTTGTGTGAGTGCTGAATTTTAGAGGGGTGTTAAGACATTAAAAAAATTACAGAAGAAGACATGATGAAGAGGGTGTAAATTTCATATATTGTCCTTGCTTTGATTGCACCAATCTTAAGAGATTTAACAACTCAGTTCAAATTGAAGACTACTTGATTTGACGTGGCTTCGTGAAGAATTACACTTGTTGGATCCATCATGGGAAGACAAGTAGTACTTATCTAGTATACAACAAAGATATGTTAGAACCCGATCATAAGTTGCTACGTGATATGTTTGAACAAGACAATTTAGAGCAAATGTTTCGGGGTGTGGAGGGAAATTACACAGAAAAAGGATTTGAAAAAATTAAAAGCTTGGTGGAAGATGATGTTAAACCATTGTTCTCATGTTGCAAAGTGGAATACACCAAGTTAGTTTAGTTATTACATTGTTCGAATTGAAGGCAAAACACCATCGAATAGATACAAGTTTCAATGCACTTTTAGTTTTTATATCGGGTGTGCTTCTGTATAGAAACGAGTTACCAACAAGCATTTATGAAAGGAAGAAGCTACTATGTCCCATGAGAATGGAAATAGAAAGGATACCTACATGTCCGAATGATTACATATTATACCACAACATGCACAAGGAATTACATATTTGTCCAGTTTGTGATGTAACCCGATACAAACAAAAGGAGAAGCATAATGACAAAAAGCGTAAGAGCCAAGCCAACGACGATGAAGAGATGAACAAAGGAGCACCAGCCAAGATATTGTAGTATTTGCCCAACATTCCCCGTTTGGAGTGGTTATTTGCAAGTTCTAAAGAGGCAAAATTATTGTGTTGGTATTATGAATCTCAAAAGGAAGATGGCAATCTTAGACACCCAACTAATTCGACTCAATAGAGAAACATTGATTGAAAATATGAAAAATTTGGTGCTGAGATAAGGAACATAAGATTTGGATTGAGTGCTGATAGAATGAACCCGTTTAGTATTATGAGCAATTAAAACAGCTCTTGTCTATTTCTGTTCTATATCTACAATCTTCCTCCTTGGTTGTGAATGAAGTGAAATTATACCATGATATCATTACTAATCTTGGGTCCTAAATACCTAGGAAATGATATTGATATGTACCTAGTACCATTGATTGAAAATTTGGTAAAATTGTGGAACAAGGGGTTGCGGTATGACATTCCTAGTGAGTTTTGAGGATTTGTTCCTTTTGTACAACTTAAAAGCCATTGATATGTCTAATGTATGATCTTGGATGCTATGAGTATGGCACATACAACATGTGCCTATAACTATTATAGGATTTTCTGTTTTGTTTTTTAACAATTGACACGAGTTACAGGATATTGAGGCAGCGTGCTGTGATGGGTTAACACATAGCTGGGTTCATCGACCCTGAGATGGTTTCTGTGACTGGTTAGGCTTCATTCGGAGTTTCTTGTCAACTATATCAAGCAGGCATTGCAGGCTGAGGTGAAAAAGGACTTCATTCTCTTCTCGTACCACGGGAAATAAGTACTACTCTAATGATTTTACACTTTAATTCCTTGTACGCACTTAAATCGTATATAAACTTATTTTCTTGCACTACATACAATTTAAGAAGCAATCATTGAGTTCTACTCTTAGTCGCTCCAAGTGAAAACAAAGTCTATGCAGAAGCAACCATTGAGTTTTACTCTTAGTCGCTCCAAGTGAAAACAAAGTCTACGCATATAACTCAATCGAGATGAGACCGATGGCTTACGCGATCAAGCCTATTTTTGTTGCGTTTAATTTTTTGCCTCAATAGAATCTTTCCAATGTATATAGGGCTTTCTTGTCTTATGTTGCTAAAGGAGAGTGACATGATGAGAAACAAGGCAACCAACTAGAGTGGAAGCACTTCAAGGTACAAATGTCTAGCATAGGGTTTTTTCTGACATCTATTTTTCGTCTTCTAATTTGATTTTCTTTCTTCACAGTGTCATCAACAGATGTGCGATGACCTATGTGACTTCTACGTCATGTATCATTGCTGATCCTGGTCGGCGACGCATATCTTTTCCCTAAGGTATATGTACATTCATAATACACAGTCTTATACATACAAATTTTAACTTAAATTAGTGCACTACTTTCTATTTTGCACAGTCTCAATATCCCCCTCAAGAGCCTAGACAACAAAGATCTCAACAAATTACGAGACTCCATATGCCAGTGGTACTGGACAGAAGTTATAGTGGAGGATAGTAGGTTTAGAGCCCCGACAAGCTCCTACTACTCCTTATATAAACATCATATGAATCGGTTGTGATGATATGGCTTATCACAATCTATTCTGATATAGAACTGATTGTGATGTACCTCCATTACAATCGGTTTTGAGCTCAGAACCGATTGTGATGACTATTTATCGTTATCATACGAAAACCGACTGTGATAACGCTTACTATCACTATCTAACGATTTTATATCGCTACCAAAATCGATCGTAATGACAAAAAGAACCAATTAGAATGTAAATTCATGTAGTAGTGTTAGCGACAACAGTATAACGTGCTGGTAATATTATTTTTATCCTTAGAAAAGCACGGACATTCGGCTATCAGAGGCTAAACTAAAAAATTTTCTTAGGGATGCACACTTCACACGATAATTCTATATTTTTGCATAATAAATTCACAACATCATAAATTAATCTAACATATATATTTGAAATCTACTAAAACTATACTACAAATAGTTCTAAGAGCTTAAAAATCCCAAACTATCAAAATCGGAACCAATTCAATTAATAAATTTGATCTATTGAAAATGTGACGTTGCAGTGTTTCTCAGATTTTTATTGATGCAAGCCGAACACCTAGTACCGCCCATGTTGGCTAGGGTGTCTGTACACATAAATGTTTTTCACTAAACACTTCCCACGTGGCCATATGCCCCAAGAAACACAGCACATGGTGTGACTAGATCGCTACAGCAAAGGCATCTATTGTAATATCTGGAATTGGAAGAAACAAACAGATGCAGTGAGGAAATGCCCCAGGTGTCAACTCTACAGCGGATGCGCCCGTGCGATGTGAATCTGAGAACTGATTAGAGATGAAAGATATATTCTTTTAGTCCCAGATGCTTGCATGGCTGCAAGAGCGTCTGCTTTGTTCATGTATTTCGAAAATAGGGGCTACTACGAAATTTTTTCAAGGCGTAACACGTCAAGGCGTGTTATTTTTTTCAAGAAAAAATGTTTTTTCAGCGACGCCTAATTTTTAAATCGTCAAATAATGAGCGAAACGGGAAAAAAGAGAGATAGAGTTGTAGAAATATCTCTTTCGATTTAATTATTTGGAAAATATTGGAAACCGAAATGGAAAACCGCAATGGGGAAAAAGTCTAGAGGGAAAAGGGTGAAAAATTATTGGAGATGTCAATCTTCTTTTTGTCGAAGTTTAACACTCTACGCTGTCGCGAGTAATAATACATGTTTTTAAAACAATTAAAGACTCATGGGCGTAACACGTCACAAGTGTTGTTTTTTTCAGAGAAAAATTTATTTTTTCTCGGCATTTTATTTTTAAATCGTCAAATGGGGAAAAAATAGAGAGATAGAGTTGTAGAAATATCTCTTTCGACAAATTATTTGGAAAATATTGGAGACCGAAAGCAGGAAACCGCAAGGGGGGAAAAAGTCTAGAGAGAAAAGGGCGAAAAATTATTAGAGATGACAACCTTCTTTTGTCGAGCTTAACACTCTACGCTGTCAGGAGTAATAATACATGCTTTAAAAAATATAAGAGATCGACGCTGTCATGAGTAATAATACATGTTTTAAAAAATATTAGAGATCGAGATGGGAAAAAATCTAGAGATAGAGCCGACAAATATTTCCGTGACGAAAACTTTTTTCCCGGAAAACGGAGAAAGGACATGTTTTAAAAATATTAGAGACTCATGGCGAACACGCCGCAGTTTTTTTCAGAGGATTTTTTTTCGCGACGCTTTTATTTTTTAAATCGTCGAAATAATGAGCGAAACGGGAAAAAAAGTAGAGAGATAGAGATGTAAAAATATCTCTTTCGATGAATTATTTGGAAAATATTGGAGACCGAGCTGGAAAACCGCGGTGGGGAAAAAGTCTAGAGGGAAAAGGGTGAAAAATTATTAGAGATGACAACCTTCTTTTGTCGAGCTTAACACTCTATGTGTTCACGGAGTAATAATACATGTTTTAAAAAATATCAGAGATCGACGCGTTCGCGGAGTAATAATATGTGCTTTAAAAAATATCAGAGATCGAGATGGGAAATCGAGGTGAGAAAAAAGTCCAGAGATAAAGCTGCACAAATATTTCTGGCAACAAAAACATTTTTTTCCCGGGAAAAATGGAGAAAGGACTTAGACGTAAGAAGTAAGGACCTGTTTGTTACATTTTTGGACCTGTCCGCTATCCTTAAAAATTAGAAAAGGGCTTGTTCGCGATTTAAATTTAACGGGAATTTTTTTCCATAAAACGGCGCACGAGGGACCCAAACGTGATTTTCGAGAAAAATATCTTCCTCTCACAAAAAATCGCGAAGGATCTATTCGTAATTTCTAAAAGAACCAAAGCACGAAAAAGCATTTTGAGCCGAGCCCCGGCTCGACTCAAACGTCCAGGAGGCCGGTGATTTTTCACCTTTAGGAAAGATATTATTTGGTTGACAGTCCAAATCACCAAGTAAAAAATTTTGGTACAGTCCAAACATGGATAAAGATAAATATTAGTAAAAAGAATGTTATTTGGATCATAGCTAAGCCAAATTTTGGTACAGATCAAACAAATGTCAATTTTGGTTGGAGTCACCAATAATTGGTTTGGTTTGCAAAGGTACCCAACCAAAAAGGCCACTTGTCAAGATTGTCGTCCGTAAACCGAATATAATTCTTTAGCGACTAAACAAAATTTTATTAATATGGAATTCTCAAGAACCATTACAAGGGTGCATCCTAGGGGTGCAATCGGCTCGAATTTAGTCATATATCGTGTTTTTTATATCCTAAACTATATTTTTTATCGGTGTCGAAGTTGGATACGGATAGTACCAAATACAAATACGGCACAAATAATAACAGTCACAAATTCGAATCGAATATAGAGCAAATCCAATATATTACCAGATATTTTTTATCGAATATCACGTGAAAATAGATACCGCATAAAGGAAATAGACATCACACAAAAATTAGCAACAGGGCATTTAAATTATGCACTTGCAAAGCCAATAGCATTACTCTCCTGAAGGCCATAAATGCAAACCTCATAACTCATGAAATTACATGATCACTAAATATAACCGAAATCAT
The DNA here is from genome assembly GCA_036346375.1 of Guadua angustifolia. Classification (NCBI taxonomy): domain Eukaryota; kingdom Viridiplantae; phylum Streptophyta; class Magnoliopsida; order Poales; family Poaceae; genus Guadua; species Guadua angustifolia. Next base: position 46,047,563 of record CM070507.1, on the reverse strand, counting down.
AACCAATAGTCTGAAAAGAACTCTTTACATAAAACTATAGGATAGACTAGGAAGTTTTCGTGGCGTGATACGCCGCGTGCGTTGTTTTTTTCGCAGAAACAATTCCATTTTTTTTCCGGCAGTGCCCTTTTTTTAAAATCATTGAGAAAACGTGTGAAACGGCTGAAAGGATACGAACGCAACCATGTTTTTTTGCATTTATCTGGGGTCCTCTCACGAAGGATCGACGTTTGCATTAAATCGAAAGGTTCTTTTCGTGAAAAATAGTCGGAATAATCCAAACGTAACTACACTCTTTCTTCGGTATTTATTTAGGGTCCTTTCACGAAAGATTCACGATTTTTCTGAACCAATAGTCTTTTTCGTAAAAAACTGCGAGAAGGACCTATACGTAATTACGAATATTTTGAGGGACCTAAATGTGAAAAAACAAAATGAGCCGCTCAAATTGCTGAGAAGGCCAGAAGTCTTCCAAATTTATTTAGGTTATGATTTAGAAAGATCAACCAATATACATTCCTTAATTTGCAACTACTATAGAAATGGTCATTTGGGATGGTTCTTTTTTGTCATCTGGCCGGGTCATGGCAATACAAAGTCCTTAGACAAGAATGTCGAAGCGGCTATCGTGGGCGGTTTTCACCAAATAGAGATGTAGAGCCATCTAGGTCAGTTATGAGCTCAGAATTGACCCTGAAGACCAATTATCTCTATCTGTTTTGAACGTAGAACCGATGGAGATTCCTGAATTATCTCTATCAATTCTATGCTCAAAACCAATCAATAGAGATAATTAAGTGATCTTTATCGGTTCCACACTCAGAACCAATAGAGATGTCCTCTTGATCTCTATCGGTTTTGAGTATGGAACCGATAGAGGTCTCTGAATTATCTCCATCGGTTCTCAGCATGGAACCGATAGGATAACAGAATTGTCTCTATCCATTCCATGCTCAGAACTAATGGAGATCACACATCTCTATTAGTCATAAGCGTGGAGTCAATACAGATAAATCCACCTGCAAGCCCTGTCTGTTTTTTTGGAACAACACCAGATATACACAATGCACATATTACATTCATAGTAACAATATCACGTCACATTCACAATAACAATATCACGTCACATTCACAGTAACAAACATACTTAGCAGGAGTACACATATCACATCACATTCATAGTAACAATATTGTTTACATAGACTAATAGGATTATATAAATTACATTCATAGTATATAACATTGTTTACATAGACTAATAGGAGCTTGTCAGATCTTCAAACCTACTGTCCTTCGCTAAAACTTTTACCCAGTACCATGTGCATATGTTTTCATGTACTCTATTAAAATATTTTCTTTGTAGGCTCTTGAGGGTGATATCGAGCTGCTACAAACTAGAAAGTAGTGCACTAATTAAGTTTTAAAATTTGTATATAAAAGGCATAGTGTATTATGCATGTACATACCTTAGGGAAAAGTTGTGCGCCATCAATCTTCATATGATGCATGGCATAGAAGCTGCACAATTCGTCACACCCCTGTTGATGATACCATGAACAAAGAAAATCAAATTAAAAGAGGAAGAATAGATGTTAGAAATAATCATATGATAGGCACCTGTACCTTGAAGCGCTTCCACTCCAATTGGTCGCCTTGTTTGTCATTGTGTCGCTCTCCTTCGGCTACAAAAGTCAAGAAAGCCCTACATACATTATAAAGATACCATTGAGGCAAAAAAATAAGGGTTAATCAGATATATGCCACTGCAGGAATCGGTTATTCGAGATTTGCTATCGTTCTTTTCGTATTTCTAGATTTGCCATTACGAAATCGTGTTTATTCTAAATATGCCATTGCAAGTTTACACGTGTCACTTCGGTCAAACCGAGCGATGACTCAAATTTATTCGGACGATTTTGCCCTCCGCCTATTTTTATTTTATATTTAATTTAAGGCTAAAATGGTATTAATATTTTATGAAAATTTTTATCAAGATCTGAAATAGTATTATTAATCTTATATAAATTTTAAAATTTTTATCTTTTATATTTAAATTTTAAAAATTCTGACATTGCTATTTTCAACTTTATTTTTCTATTTTTGAATTTCCAAAAGTTTTAAATGTAAGTTTTAATTTTTTATATTTTTACCAGAGGTAGATGAGGATCTCGGTCACCAAGGTAAAAATCTTAGCTTCAGATCTTTTTGGAGATTTCTACAAAATTCGACAAGACTTTGATGCGGAGGGCAAAATCGTCCGAATTGTGCTAAGTTTGACCGTATGACACGGTCGCCGCAATGGCATATTTAGAATAAACACGGTTTCAGTAATGGCAAATCTAGAAATACGAAAAGAACGATGGCAAATCTCGAATAACCCATTCCTGCAGTGGCATATATCTAATTAACCCAAAAAATAAATATAGTTAAACAGAAAGTGTTAGGTTAGAGAAATGTACTTACCTCTGCAAAATAGGCTTGATCACATAGTCCATCGGTCTCTTCTCTAGTGAGTTAAATATGTAAACATTGTTTTCACTCAAAATGATCACGAGTTGAATCCAATTGTTCTTTATTAAATGGTATACAATGCAAAAAAATAAGTTTATATATGGTTTAAGTGCGTATAAGTAATTGAAGGGTAAAGTAATTACAGTAATGCTTACCTTCCGCTGTACGAGACGAGAATGTAGTCCTTTTTCGCCTCAGTAAGCAATGCCTGATTGAGTTAGTCAACAACAAACACTAGCTGATGCTCTACCATGGTCACAGTAACCATCTTGTGGTCGACGAACCCAACGGGGTGATGTTTCTTCATGGCTTGCTGCCTTATCATCCTACAAAATAAATCAATGGTTAAAAACAATAATCAAAGTCCTGTAATAGTTATAGGCTTATGTTTTATTGTGCGATACTCATAGCGTCCAAATTCGTATAGTAGAAATGTCGATGGCTTTTTGGTTGTAAAAAAACAAATCCTCGAAACTCACTAGAAATGTTCCATACTCTTAGTACTGGAAATATGCCCCTTGATACCTCACATGGAAATTAGTGTGAGGCTCGGCCTTATCTGCCTCATTGGCCTTGTCAATGTACCATCTATGGAGCAAGCGAGTGGAAATGTGTAGAGCATTCAATTGGTTGCTTGGGATAAGAGGTTTTCCATGTATGTACCCCTTATGATTTTTAGGGGGTTCTGTGTTCTTTGTCAACTTTTCTTTCTTGGCAAAAGGATTATCCAAGGTCTCTTGTAGTTCTTTGGAAGGCATCCTAGTTCTTTTGTACACCAGCTCTGCACTATTCATAGGAGCCGACTTGGATGGAGGAGTCGTCATAGTGGTGAGAGTACATGTAGGTATAATAGAAACCTACAAAACATATTCATGTATAAGTAGGTACACGTGTTGTAGTACAGGAATGATCGAGAAGACGCGAGGGATTGTGACCCTAAATAGTACAACACCCGTCACGGGCTATTTGATGAACGACATCCGTGCTTGTCCGAGAGTGATGATATTTTTGTTCGGCGGAAACTCCAAATGGTGAGACAGGAAGTCATCATGGATATAGTCCACCTGCACTCTCATGCAGCCCATCCCCAAAGGGTCACCATACATCATGTTTGTCTCCTTGCATGAAAATGTAACCCCGCATCCGGCATCAATGGGAAATTCGTCTTTGAGCACGATGAGTTGGCACTTAGCAGGTGCCTACAAGAAATGCACAACTTGATCAAAAATATTGTTTAGCTTACAATTGCACTTTTAAGTAAAAAACAGTTATTATCTTTGGTTAGGGACCAGACTGATCATTTCTAGAAACACAGTTGCTAGGGCGAGGCACAAAACTTTCTATGAGAGGTGAGCCCATCTAACTCTAACTGTTGGAGATCATCGCCATAATCTCGCCCTTCAAATGCTCCTTATGTGCCGTCATCTGTGCCTCACGTGCCACCATCAGGCCTCATGTGCCATCATCTCTTCTCTCATCTCCTTCTTCAGCTCCTCCTTTAGCTTGGCCTTGAGGCACTCCTCATGTGCTTGCCATGATATTGCTCTAGCAATCGACAAAGATCCTCCTCGCTTTTAGAAGTAGGACCTCTTCATATGCTCCGCACCTATGGCAAGCACCTGTCCCTTATGGTCGGGCTTCTCGATCATCAAAGATTGGATGTCCTGTGACCCTTTGCTCTGAAAAGTCCCCTGTTGTTTCTACTAGATTACTTCCTCTTGCAAGAAATGAATATAAATTAGTGCTAAAATACAACGGGAAGGGTTAACTACAACGTAGTAAGTTAGATGTCTTACAATAGCGGAGACGATCTGCGTGGTCTGGGGTTTGGAACTACAAGCCGGCGTCGGGGCTTTTCTTTGTCCTCGCTAAAATCCAGTCATATGCTTGCTCCTCACATATCTCGGAATAAGGCATCATTGTCCCAAAGAGGGCACACTCCTCGACTACTCCCGCCCACTTTGCCTTATTCCCTTCATAGCCAATGGAATCGAGGTGGTACGTGTGTGTGTTTTGTCTCTAGATAGCGATGTTTTTCTCTCTTAGCTCCTTCGCCCGGGGTGTACTCTTCATCCTTTTGAACTCTTTCCAAACATTGGGAGTCACAAATGGATACTTCTCGAAGGGAGTACGGCCTTCTAACACGTACTTAGTCATCATGATTATCCTAAAGTTACTTAAAGACACACCCATTCTTTTCAAAGTGTGCAACCTCACCTTGCTTTCATGCTCCTCTAGTCTAATCCATTTTCTCTACCGTTGCAATATCGAAAGGATTAGAGCATTTCACTATTAGGCCACAAGTTAAGAGAGAAGAATTACTTTGTTACCTTACTTCGTTCCATAGTTGATCCTTTTACTCAGCGCTCACATCCTTCCTCCAATCTTGAATCGTGATTAGCACTCTCTCCCTCATCAATTGGCCGATAAAAGATAGGTATCATGCCTTATACTTGGGAAGAACCATGCAAAACCCTATGGCATCAAAGTAGAGAGCCTACGCATTCTCCCTTTGGCCCCCTTTATTCAATCCTCGGACATTTCTCACCTTACTTCCCCTCAAAGATCACCTTCTATTCAAATGAGCGTGAGTCGTGTTCTCTCTTTGCGACATTTCGAATACATATATCAAATCTACACTTAATGAGTTTAGATTTAATAGACATTAATTCATGATTAATTTTAGATTAACATGAGAGTACTAAGTAGATAAATGGCAAGTACTAATGGTGGCATTTTTAGCTTCTATTTCACATTATAGCCTACCATGGTCATCTATTGGTATAGATTTTGAAAAGAACAGTTATAGCCTAGCATCAATGTATTGAATATAATTAGGGAACAACTATATCCTGTTGCTTTATATGTAGTGGTTCCTCGATTCATGCAAACAGTAAAAATAATATCTTCATTTAGCCAATTTACTATGAACTAATACCTAGGTTTAGATTATACAATTTTCTGTGAACCACTATATGAACTGCAACAAGCAGTCTTCATTTTGTGTGAACCATGATATAATACCTAGGTTTGTATAATCTTCATTTACTCAAGCAATTTTCTGAGTTGTACAATTTTCTATGAACCATGATATGAACTGCAAACAAGCAATCTTCATTTAGCCAAGCATACATCCTATGAGCCGCAAATTGACATATCAAGTTATCTTGACAATGTGGCCACCTTGCATTCGAAAAAAGAAGACTAGTTACATTTTGCCCCAAAATAAAATCTTGTCCCTACAAAAGCAACCTAAACAAACAAGCTAGGGCAAAATGTAATTAGCTAGCTAGGGTTTTGATTTTTGCAAAAATGAGATGAGAAGATCCCTTACCTAGATTGCCGAGGAGTTCACCTAGGAGGTCTGGTGCTGGGGGAAGGTGTGGTGCTGTGGAGGGGAGTGGTGGCACGAGGGACGGGGATAGCTGCAGTGGATGAAGGAGAGGCACAGGGGGTGATGGAGAGAGGTGCACTAGGGGGAGGGGTAGGGCGCCGGGGATGGGAGCGGTGTTGTGGGTTGGGGAAGAGCTCAACGGTGCAGGCGGGGCAAGAGGTAGGATGGGAGCAGTGCAGGGGAGCATGGAATTTTAATAGGTGGATCATCCCTTCTCTATTGGTTCTCAGCGTGGAACTGATAGAGATAATACTTTATTGGCTCCACGCTTGGAACCGATAGAGATCACAGATAATACATGAATCTCTATTGGTTCCACACTTAGAACTAATAGAGATAACACGGACTTCTCTATAGATTCTAAGCGTAGAATCAATAGAGATAACATAGTTCTCTATTGGTTCTTAGCTAGGAACTGATAGAGATTGATGAGACCATGCTTATCTTGGATATGACCAACGCTGTATCAGTTTGGCGACACTTCACGACATCCTCTGCATCGTCTACATCTACATGGCTTCATCGATCCCAACCAGGGCTAGGTCGATCACATAGTTGGCCTCCTCAGCTTTTGGACATGGCGCCATCACCTTCATCAATTCGGCCACCACCTTGGCCTCATCCCATGCTTGATGGCGTATTCAAAAAAAGTGTGTCTCCACCTCTACCACATGCCTCGTGCTCCAATTGATTTATTGCCTTTGCCATCTTCGGAGAAGATTTGAAGTCATATTTTGGAGAGAATGATGAGCTTGAGTTAAGGACGACTCAAATGAAAGAAGAGGAGGATGATGAGGACATAGCTACATCGGATACACCTATGGCACCAATGACCAACGATCTACAATTCCTCCTAGTGATAAAAAACATTCGACCCACATACAATGACCAATTACCCGAGCTTGTGCACAACAACTAAATTATTAGCAAGAGAGTTTTAATTCACCAAGACAAGTCATCAAGTAAGGTGGGAATGTGAAAGGATCCAACTCAGCCACCAAAGACCAGTCTGACTTTAAATGGGCATAGAGAATGCAAACAGAGTCCGTTTGGGGCATGTGAGCACTTGATTAAAAGCTTATCTTATGCGCTTTCCAATGGGGCATCAAATTATTTTTGAGCTAGAAGATATCATCAAAAAACTCTAACATTTAGAAATAGCTTTCAATGTCTTAAGTGTTGTGCCACCATTATTTTGGGCTGAGTTCCCATGTAACCAAAGTGACCTATATCCACCTCCTGGCAGCCGTCTCCTTGGCTTAATAGTAGGATAAGCTTTCCTTAGTTTCTCTCATATTTTGTTTTGAGAATAGTTACCCCATATGTGGAACTTTATCCTTGTTCTCCTGACTCGGCTAGAGCAGTAGTAAACTAGTTTTGAAACCTCAACTTGAGTGCGTGCTTCTTGTTCTTGCTAGTTCTTCAATTGCTTGCAATAATAAACCTTCGTGCTGCTCTAGCTGAGTCAGGAGAACAAGGATAAAGTTCCACACATGGGGTAACTATTTTCAAAATAAAACCTGAGAGAAACTAAGGAAAGCTTATCCAGTATTAAGCCAAGTAGATGGCTTCTAGGAGGTAGACTCATGCCACTTTGATTACATGGGAACTCAGCCCAAAATAATGGTGGCACAACACCCAAGACATTGAAGACTATTTCTAGATGTTGGAGTTTTTCAATGATATCTTCTAGCTCAGAAAGAATTTGATGGTGAGGTTAGATCAATTGGAAAGTGCACGACATAAGCTTTTAATCAAGTGCTCACATGCCCTAAACAGACTCCGTTTGTATTCTCTATGCTCGTTTAATGTCAGATTAGTCTTTGGTGGCCGAGTTGGATCCTTTCACATTCATACCTTACTTGATGACTTGTGTTGATGAATTAAAACTCTCTTGCTGATAATTTAGTTGTCACGCACAAGCTCAGGTAATTGGTCTTTGTATGTGGGTCGAATGTTGCTGATCACTAGGAGGAATTTGTTGATCGTTGGTCATTGATGCCATAGGTGTATCTTATGTAGCTATATCTTCATCAGAGATCACCCTCGGTAGATCATGGCAACAGGCCTCCTTTCCAATATCTAATTTGCCCATTAGGACAAATTAAAGCCTGCACTGCACTACATACATATCGACGCAGCAGCAATAGTCATTGTGGTACACAAACATTTGAAACACCATTATTTACATTGAGGTAGTATATCTTTATTTACAATACAAATATTTGAACCACATAGCATTATTTGCATTGATGTAGTCCTTTTATTTATGATACAACCCTACTTAATGATCTACACATATGTAATTTGTTCCATGTGTATCATCATCACCGCTAAGAGATGCCCCATCTTCAAATGGAGGTATTTCATCGAATTGATTGTACTATTCTTCATCTATGATATTTTTAATTCCAATGATCCGCCTCTTGCCATGAAGGACAGCGTGCAACCTCAAATTGGTTAGATTACACACATAGAATACTTGAGTTACTTGCCTTGCAAGGATGAATAATTTATCTTTGTAGGTGAGTCTATTGAGATCAACAATAGTAAAACCTCTCTTGTCGATTTTCACTCCATGTGGAAGTCTCACCCGCTTACATCGGAATAATAGAATTTGGTATATTCCATAATTGAGCTCCCATATTTCTTTGATCAAATCGTAGTAGTTCACTGTGGTTGAATCCTCTTTTCGTTAGTTTAGACCCAATAGTTCCTTTGCCACCAAGTCTACCCTCAAAACGAGATACAGGAACATCAATAGCTTGTCTTTTACCTAGATAGTCCACGCAGAACACAATAACCTCTTCAGTTCTATAATCTTCAATAATACTACCCTCAGGTTTTGACTGATTCTGTAACATTCCGATTTAGCTCCTCTGTGAGTTGAATTTCAAAATCCGAACTCGTGAGATTTTTCTCGAATAAATTTCAGCTTAAATTGAATTTTTAAAGTCAATAAGGATTTAATTTTATTAATACATACTTCAAATTAATTATTTATTATTTTTATTGGGTTCCTTGTGCTTCATTTTATTTTTATGTATTTTTGGGGATTTTTCCGAATTTATTTGCTATTTATTTGGATTTATTGAAGTCTATTCGGATTTTTTAGATTTTTCCTAATTCCTAAATCCTTTAAATCCTTTTTGGGCAGTTTTCTGTTCATTCGCGCCTGCACATCGCTGTTCGCCCAGCCGCCTTCCGCCCAAACCCTAACCCTAAAGGTGCGCTGACGCCACTGCTGATCTACAAATCAATCGGTGATCTTCGCCGTGTCTTCCCGATGTTGAAGGTCGCTCGATTGACGCCGATCGACGGCTCACGCGGCGCCATGTCGCCTAACCAGCCACCGCCGCCAGAATAAAGAGCGCCAAGAGACCAACCTCGCTTATGCGTTTTTTTCCGCAACCCTAGGCTATATAAGCTCACGCCACACCACGCGAGGAGGTTCTCTTCGCCCACGCCTCTTTTCTTTCCGGTGGAGATGCCTCCGTGGTTACATTCTCGCCGAGTTCAGCAGCCGCCCGAGCCTTCTCCGCTGCTTTTCCTCCACCTCCGTGAGTCTCCTGCCATAGCTTGTGTCCTTGAGTTCCTCGTGTGATGTCTCCGCCGATCCATCCATGTCCCGAGTCTGATCAAGCCTCCGTTCGCTGTTTGGCATATCTTCTTCTTCGTCACCGGCGGAAGGGCACGCCATCTCGCCGTCGACTTCCTCCGCAGCTCCTAGCCATCTGATTGTTCGGCAAGGGTCCGGATCTGCACCGTTTTTCATCTCCGGTAAAACCTTATTGCTCGCTCGACTTTTCGCATAGCACCGCCACCGCCATGGCATCGCCACGCCGCTACGCTCGCTGGTCGCCCGTGTTCATTGGCGATATGCCACCTATTTGCTCTGTAGCGCCACTTCATGGCCATGTCACCGCCACGTTACTTTAGATCTACGTGGAGCCACGGTGTGCCACGGTGTCACCATGTCGCCCTAGATCCCATGTGTGTGCTCGCTGTCGCCCACGTGAGCCACCCGTGCCACGTGTCCGCTATACCATCGCCACCGAGCCGAGTATGAAGGTCGCTGACCGGTGGACCCCACTTGTCAGCGACGCTTATTTTCTTTTTATTTCTCGATCTTCCGATAAACCGAAAATCCAACCAATCGCATGTCTGACACGTGTCACTTTATTATTTTCCTGATTTTCTCCCGAGAAACTTCTAAGGCCTGTTCTCCTCCGCTCGAACTCCGATTCGAACGATTCAAATTTCTAAATTCATATAAAATCAAGATCTATCTGTTGGTATTACTTTTGTGAATTTTTGAATTTTATTTATTTCTGTTTATTTATTGTTTTGCCTCGATTTGCGTGTTTCGCGTGTAGACGACGCATCGGTTGAGTGAGAGGAGCACCCAGCAGAGGTTGAAGGCAAGTCTCCTTGACCATGTTGAACCCAAATTTATGAAATGCTATTTTGTTTTTAAATTATTGCATGCTATTTAATTTACGTATCGTACTTTAATGTCACTTTAAATGCTTAGATAAATGCCACATTGTTCTAACCACATTGATATTCAGTATGACAACCATTGACACCCTAGGAAAATTAAGTATTGTTAATAATAATCATTTTTGGTATTATGGGAACGGTAGAAAATGCTTAGCCATGCTTAATCACGTCGGTACCATACCATTATGGAAATGATTTCATTCTTGATTCAAAATGAATTGTGGAAATTATGGCAATTGGTGTTGCCGGTATTAATTTGAAATTAAAAGTGAAAAATGATTTAGACCAGGGCGGAATTGGTTGAATGGCGGGTGCGGGATGCACAAAATTTTTGGAATGTGATTGTCCGCCCTAGTCAATTAAGGACCGATCGTGTGTCACCATGGGCCATGCTATACAGTACAACCACATGTCTATATGGGTACGACCTGGCTAAGTAATTTGCATGTATCGTTATTTGACTTCGCCAAAGGTCAGGCGAGTTTGTCGATGACACTTGCAAGGCGCAAAGGGGCCGTGAGAGCGAAACCTTAGCGGGTGAAGTCGGTAGCGGTATGTGCATTTGAAAGGCCTTGTCATGATCTCCCGCCGACACACCAAAGGAAGTGTGTTAATTGCATGGCGCAAAGGGTTGATCATGTCGGTGGGTAAAGTGTACCAAATTTTGCAGAGTCTTAAAACTACTTGAGTAGCCGTGTTTACGATAAGGGCAAGCGTGAACGCTTTCACATTGTAGATTTTCCGGTTTTGGTTTTAAAATGGAAAATGATGGATTTGGTTTAAAAATGAAAATGTGGTTGGGAATCATGCTAGAGCTCCCGGTTTTAGTTTATGCTAGAGCCAACTAGGTAGTTGGAACCCGAAAATTGTTATACTTCAAGTTTAATTATTTATGCTATTTACATTTTTGTTAAATGCTGCTTTATGAATTTATTACTTATATTTCAATTTCAATTTCGCTTTATGCAAATGAACCTTATATGCCATCCTTTGTTTAAGCCATGCATTTAGTTAATTGCATTAAGTTTTCGAGACTTGTGAGTATGTTGCATACTCACCTCGCTTTTTATTATGGGGTCGCTTATTCCAGAAAGCGATGATGGGAGAAGGGTGAACAAAGAGCATGTGATCCACCATTCGACATTTGTGCCGAGACTTTGATGAGGAGGATCACCGGACTACTAGGGAGCGCATTCTACGGTTGTTCGTGGGCATACCGATTGGCTCTTTTTGTTCTACATTTCATTGCTACATTTTCACTTAAGCCGTAAGGCTCCATACTTGTAATAAGGTGATGATGGATGTTTATGTTGTTTCACTCTTTTGCTTATTACCGTTATTTACTTTTGATATGTCTGTTATCATCATCAGACGACTGCAGTGCGCTTAGCTGCTCTCGACTAGCGCGGTTGAAACACAGAGGGGTCGGATTTGGTATTCCGGGTCCCTACAGATTCCTCATATATAGGGTTGTAAAAAAGTTCGAGGCTTGCGAGCTACTCGAGCTCGGCTCGAGAGAGGCTCAGTTCAAGCTTGGCTCGAGCTCTAAACGAGACGAAATCGAGCTCAAGCATGAGCTCGCGAGCTTAACTGAGCCGACCTTGAATAGTTCGCCAGCCTACTCGAGCCTGGACCGAGCTTTACTGAGCTTCCTTAAGTCGAGCTTTTTCGAGCTTGTTACTGAGCTTCCTCGAGCTGAGCTTGCTCGAGGTTGTTACCGAGCCTACCAAGCTTACCAAAATAACTAAGCTTACTCGAGCTTATCAAGCTTACCTAGCTTACTCGAGTCGAGCTAGAGCCTGGATCGAGGCTCGAACCCTAACTCGAGCTCGGCTTGAGCTCAGTAGTTGGGGTTTGAGCCTTACCGAGCTCGAGCCTGTAGGGTCAGACTCGCTCGAGCTCGGCTCATTTACAGCCCTACTCATATATGCCTTTATATACCCATGTACCTCTCAAACAGATACATATAATGTAGGAATACATGTTCACATATCTTAATCTTTCTAACAAGGTAACAATTAGGTGGACCAAGGCGTCGAAGAATGATGAAGGGAAATACATCTCAAAATAACATAGACTCTGCACCAGCTCACTCTACAAGTTGTTTAGTACATCGGAATCAATAACCATACAAGAAATCGCATTTAAGAATTAACATAGTTTTGTGATTGCCAAATTGACATCCTTTAACAGAATGTTTCTAATTGCAACAGGGATCATTTGGGTCATCAAAGACATGACAATCTTGTGATTTCATACTAAGCATCTTCAAATTATCCACGGACACAAGTTTCTTAATGTTTGCGGAGTAGCCCGATGAAAATTTATTACCTTAGAGATATTTGCAGAGGTCTTCTTTATCCTTTGTGGACAAGATGTAGCTTACAGCAAGGATGTATGGATCTTTTCTATCATTCTCTATCACTACAAATTTGGATCCGATTCTCATATAGGCCATGTCGTGGTGAGCATTCAGACCATTCTTGGTCTTCCTAGGTATGTTCAGTAGGATGCCAATTGTGGAATATATGGACCCCGGGTATCTGCATGGCGGGCCGAGAAGACCACCCAAGAGTGGATGGGCCAAGCCGACTACATGAAGATGGGTATCGCTCAGGAGGCAGGCCGCCATGTGCAACAAGGAAACCCCAAAGATGGAAACCAACCCTGCTTAGGGAAGATACAATTGTAATCCTAGCCGCTATCATGTATAACGAATAAGGAAAGAGATACAATCTCCACCTCGTATCCGAGTGGGATTCCTTATTGTAACCGCCCTCCTCTGCTATATAAAGGGAGGGACGGGGAGGAAAAACAAGACAAGATCTCATCAGCTATTAGTTAGCTACATATAATTCCAGAGCACAGGACTAGGGTATTATCTCCATTGCGAGAGCCCGAACCTGTATACATCGGGTGTTCTTGTGTTACCATCGAGTTTGGGTCCAGCGCGTAGCCCCCTTTTCATTATTGTCGGTAACAAACGTCGACAGTTAGCGCGCCAGGTAGGGGCGGCGTCAAGATCAATTCGTCGAGCTCGATGGCGATCTTCGACAGCTTTGGCGGCAGCTGGAGGCTGGCCATTTTTCATGCGAAAATAGTTTTTTGCTGCCGGCAACTGTTCTTCTGCAATCATGCATGCATGCAAGAGGTGCTCCTTGGCGACTAGATAATCCTGCGGCCGGAGAGCACTCGTTGGACAGCGTTCTCGTGATTTCTCGCTGGCGACTAGAAGTCTCCGAGTGCATGCATGCAAGGCGCTTTCCAGCAGACTAGAAGGCGTGCGGCTAGATTGGTTTTTAGTCGACGCTTGGAGATCACGATTGTGGTTTTGTTCTATGCATGCAGGTCGAAGAGAAAAGAAAGGAGATCGGCGTTTGGGAGTTGCAGAAGCATAGGAAGGAAAGAAGAAACAGAGAGCAGCGCGATGCGAAACTTTGGCGCTACAGTAATCGCACCGCTACAGTAGCGCGATGCTACAGTACCCGTGGGGCTACAGTGCACGCGCAGGTCTTGGATCCTTGGTGTTCTTGGTGGTCAGTGCTCGCGGGGAAAAAGAATCAACGTCAGCCAAACTTGAAGATCGATGCATGCATGCAACATGTGCTGTCCTGGCCGGCGGCAGTACATCCAACAAGCGACTAGATAATTTGTGGCCGACGGCGGGAGATTTTGGCAGCACCAAGCGAAAAGACTCTGAACTAGATAATTTGCGGCGGCTGCTCCACATCGCTCAAAAATCACGCATGCACGCATAAGGCTGGAAGTGCTGGCAACATGCATCCCGGCAAAGGGCCAAGAAAAATCCCTTCCTGATGACGACTGCGCGGTTGAGGCAACGCAAAATTCTTCTTCTCGCTGTACTGCAGTTCGTGTTCCTCTGTTGTCGTTTGCTTTTTCAGGTACTTCGAAACAGAGGGTCAACAGAGAAGAGCGCTTAGTCCCTCCGGAGGGGCGGTGCTAAATCGCTCAAGTGAAGGTTGCAGATTGCCGATCAAGATTTGGGCCAACATTATCCGTCACCAAAATTGTGAAGCGACTCGTTTTAAAGTTTGTGCTCTCGGCGCAGAGAAAAAGATTACGGCCAGCGGACAAAAGGGTTCGGCGACCAAGACCCGCACATGCATGGCGACTAGAAGTCCGCGATCACAAGATGCTTTGGAGTCTGGCGACTAGAAGGAACTACAATATCTTGGCGAAGAGCGCCCCTGCCGACCGCCACGAAGCCTACGCCAGCTTCGAAGCGCCACGTTCGGCACGGCCAAGCGCCGTTGAGCGCCAATTTCAGCACGGCCAAGAGCTACGCCGCGCTTCGAAGCGCCACTTTCGCACGGCTAAGAGTTTACGCCGCGCTTCGAAGCGCCAACTTCGGCACGGCCACGAGCCTACGCCTGCACCACGAGCGCCACGTTCGGCACGGCCAAGCACCGACGAAGCGCTAATTTCGCACAGCCAAGAGTTTACGCCGCGCTTCGAAGCGCCAACTTCGCACGGCTAAGAGTTTACGCCGCGCTTCGAAGCGCCAATCTTCGCACGCCACGAGCCTACGCCGCGCTTCGAAGCGCCACGTTGCACGCTAAGCGCCGACGAAGGCCAATTTCGCACGGCTAAGAGTTTACGCCGCGCTTCGAAGCGCCACTTTCGCACGCCAAGAGCCACGCCGCGCCCGAGGGCCAACTCGCACGCCACGAGCCTACGCCGCGCTTCGAAGCGCCAATTTAGGCACGGCCACGAGCCACCTCGCGCCGAAGCGCCACCTTAGGTACGGCCATGAGCCTATGCCTGCGCCCCGAGCGCCACTTTCGGCATGGCCATGAGCCATGTCTGCGCCACGAGCAAGGACGGCACAATCGTCAAGAACATATGGAGCATAAAGCAGCTAAGTCGCTTTACTCAATTATGTCATTATGAATAAAATCATATTTTCTTGACTTGCTACTTAGTTAATCCACAACTAAGCAAGAAGTCGGGGCTACACTTAATAGTGTCGATGCGCACATCTTTTTCTTAACGATTGCAAATGATTCCGAAAAGGCACTCTGAGTTGTGAAGCTCGACCCCATGAACGGCGAACTTTAGTCACCCAATGCGCGCGTTCGGGAAAAAGAGCCATGAGTCGACTCGACGCCGGGGCTAGACTAGTCAGGCAGAGTGCTTAAACAAAAAGAGTCAAAACCACTTTGATGAATTCAAAATCAATAAGGAAAAGGAGTAAAAACTCTAAAATTATATATAAACCAATGGACATCACATCCGAGTGAGTTGTTTTACACGGCTTAAGTTATGCATATACATGATTTCGTGGCTACTAAATTTGGATGCGACGCAGGGCCAACGCTCAACGATGACATCAAGAACTTCGCAAATAATGAATTTAAAGGAGCGGCGCTGAATTTCGCCTTTGAGCGAAAAAGCGCTTGACTTCAGATATCGCTTTGGGATACGGTATGCCCCATGATGAGCCACCACCAGTATGTCAGCGACAATGGATATAATTCAACACGTGGAGCTCTATTGAGTCCTTCACGATCTCTTTGCCAACAATGGGCACTCTACCGAAAGGAAAACAAGTCGGGAAACTACATCAAGAATCGAAGCACTCTGCGTGAAGCTTGACTCGTTGGGCATGCACCAGAAGGCAAAGAATTGATCGCAAAGCACTCGGGGCTACTGTGGAGTATATGGACCCTGTGTATCTGCATGGCGGGCCGAGAGGACCACCCAAGAGGGATGGGCCAAGTCGACTACATGAAGATGGGTATCGCCAGAGGCAGCCGCCATGTGCAAAGAAGGAAACCTCAAGATGGAAACCAACCCCGCTTAGGAAGATACAATTGTAATCCTAGCCGCTATCATGTATAACGGATAAGGAAAGAGATACAATCTCCACCTCAGATCCGAGTGGGATTCCTTATTGTAACCGCCCTCCTCTGCTATATAAAGGGAGGGACGGGGAGGAAAAATAAGACAAGATCTCATCAGCTATTAGTTAGCTACATATAATTCCAGAGCACAGGACTAGGGTATTATCTCCATCGCGAGAGCCCGAACCTGTATACATCGGGTGTTCTTGTGTTACCATCGAGTTTGGGTCCAGCGCGTAGCCCCCTTTTTATTATTGTCGATAACAAACCTCGACACCAACCAAATTATCGTAAACATTCTTTTCAACATGCATGATATATATCAACGCAATACTGGATATCTAACTCCTTCTAGTATGGTAAGTCCCAAAATATCGACCTTTTCTTCCAAATGGTCCTGGGATGTATAGATTTATGGTTCTTTCCATACTAAACATCGATGTCCTCCACATGTGAATATATTTTCTTTCCACTGATAGGCTATGGGGATGAACAAACTTCTCTCCTATCAAATTTGTCATCCATCTTACGATATCAATGACTTCTAAGTAGAAACCTACAGTGACCCATGTACATAGTTTCGTTGGAATTCGGCAGCCACAAGCTTTCAGTTTTCTCTTCACAAATAGTGCACACTTTGGCTCTCTTCAAGTTGTAGCCCACTATATTACTAATGGCCGAAAAATCATTTATAGTGTAAAATATCATAGCCCATAGGTGAAGTTCTCTCTTTTGTAAGCATCCTATATCTTGACCTTCCTTGTTCTACAATGTTACCAATCCTCAATCAATGGTGCTAAGTACATATCAATATCATTTTCTAGCTGTTTGGGTTCCGAGATTAGTAATGACGTCATGATACTTTTGCTTAATGCACAACCAAGGAAGGATATTGTTGATACACAATATAATTAGCTAAGTGTTTTGATGACTGCTCATATTACCAAACGAATGCATTCCATTGATACTCAACCCAAATTTTATGTTCCTTATCTCAGCACCAAACTCCTCATCTTTCCTATCAGTGTTTCTCCATTGAGCCGAATCAACGAGATGTCTCAGCTTGCTATATTCCTTTTGAGATTCATAATGCCAACGCAACAATTTTGTCATTTTGTGATTTGCAAACAACCACTCCAAATGGGGAATGGTGAGCAAATACTACAATACCTTGATCGGTGCCCCTTTGTTTACCTATTCAACATCGTCGTCTCAGCTTTTAACTTCTTGTCATTACTCTTCTCCTTTTGTTTGTAGTAGGGTGCACTATAAACTAGACAAATGTGCAACCTTTCTATTTCCATCCCATGGGATATAATAGCTTCTTCGCATTATAAATGCTTGTTGGCAACTCTTTTCCCTCCGAAAATTCATACAATAGAAGAACAAAAAGTGCATTGAAACTTGTATTTGTCTAACGGTGTTTTATCTTTAGTTTGAACAATATAAAGACTGAACCTAACTTGGTGTGTTCTGCTTTGCAGCCCCATGAACAACGGTTTGGCATCATCTTCCATCAATATTTTAAAATTTGCAAACTCTCTTTCCATATAATTTCCTCCACATTCCATAATATTTGATCTAAATTGTCCTCCTCAAACATATCATACTGTAAATCGTGATTGGGTTTGCAGTATATCATCGTTGCATACTGGATATGTAGTACTTGTCTCTAAATGATGGATCCAATATGTGTAATTCTTTACGAATTCACGTTGAATCAAGTGGCATTCAATTTAATCTGAGTTCTTAAATCTCCTAAGGTTGGTTTAATCAAAGTAAGGACAATATATGAAGTTTACGCTCCTTTTCATCATGTCATCTTGGGCAATTTTTTTGAACTTTTTAACACCTCTCTAAAATTCAACACTCACATGGCTTTTCTGATGTATCCAATCTTCGCGGTCCATCTGTAATTAAATTACGCACATTAAATTAAGAAAAACTGGTACTATAGCTAGCTATTTCAAATATTGAGACACTATTTAATTATCTTTACAAACTAGAAGACATACAATTAATCATCATAAAATCATTAATCATATCAAACTAACTCGGAAGGTTTGGTGCTATCGCCTCAGCCAAGACCACCGCCTTAGAGCTGGTGCTACCGGCCAAGGGCCGGTAGCACCGCTCTATTGCAATACGCAAAAAACACTCTCTTTGGAATTCTCACACTGGCCGCTTGGACTAAGCTACCGCCTGCGCAGTAGCAATCGCACTACCATGGCTTAGAGCATTGGGAAAGGCAACCAAAAACTCAAATTGCTCCAAATTAAAAATCTAATTGAAATCAAACTCAATTTCAAAGTACACCAAGCTCAAATTTTGTCAAATACTCATCACACACAAGTATATACCTCCACATGATCTTTCAGATAAATCTTTCAAGAGTCCATTCTCTTTGATACGAACTATGTTTGAGTCTGTTCAAATTTCTAAATTTGTCTAAAATTAAGCCCTACATTTTACATTTTATTTTATTTTTAGAGTTGGTTTTATCTCTATTTTGTATTTATTTTACTTTTCACCATTCGTTTCACTTAGACGTTGAAGTGCTAGGAGTGTGTGAATGTGAAGAGTTGATTCAGAGTCAAGGTCAAGGTCAAGATTAGGATTTATTTCAAAGCAATTTGTGTTTTGATCATGTTGAACCCAATTTTATAAATGTTGTTTTGTTTTAACCTATTGCATGTTATTTTAAATTATAAATTTTCAAATAGTTTGAAAATTAGTTATTCAACCCATTTGAATTATGTCTAGCTTGTATTTGTTGTGCCATCATTTATTTGTCACCCTAGGATAGATAATTATTAGTTGGTTGCTAATATATGTTAATGTGGGTTGGTTAGATCGTGAAGTAGTTTGTT
Source organism: Guadua angustifolia (assembly GCA_036346375.1). Classification (NCBI taxonomy): domain Eukaryota; kingdom Viridiplantae; phylum Streptophyta; class Magnoliopsida; order Poales; family Poaceae; genus Guadua; species Guadua angustifolia. The sequence continues at coordinate 46,028,421 of CM070507.1, read as the reverse complement.
TAGCCACGTCATGAAACATTGGTATCTTTTGAAAGTGCAAATTCAATCTTGACTAATGGTCTACGGAACAAATTTATGAAAAGAGTATGTCATATGTTGTCACACAATGATGATGGATTATTGATAGCATGTGTTGTACAATAATTAACTTGGGTGGTAAATGATTTAAATTGAGGCAAGTGGCAAGGGTTGTGTGCCATGAGGTTGAGTCTGTGTGGCATTGGGTTGAAGATTCTGTGTGAATTGATTGATTTGGTTACTAACAATAATTGGAAGTGTTGCCTCGGTCATTTAAGGACTTAACCTTGTAAGTGATTGAACTGGTGGGTTAAACATACAATCATATGTCTATAATGGAACAGACCTAGTTTAGTAAGTTATCGAGTCTTGACATATGATATCTCAGGAGAAAGACCAAGCTGTGTGTAGTTGTGGAGATGTGCGTTGTGTTAGCTCTACAACTTGAACAGTGATTATTTCTAGTCCAATGATAAATCCTCCTATTCTTTTTCTCTATTTGAGGGTGGAATAATGAGACTAGGCTTATGAGGGGTGTCTATGTTCAGATAGAGTTTCTGAAAAGTTTTGCTATAATCTTTTTAGTTACACATCGATGGAGATGCGTAATGGCTGACATTATAAGATTGATCATATCTTGTGTGTACAATGTATAATTTCTACAGTGTACAATCTATTTGAATGTCGTGCCCCTAGTTATGGACAATGCTAGGGAATTTCACATAAGGGTTAGATTGGGAATGGAGACTATGTGCCAATAGAAGTAATAGAATTGGATTAGGCTATGTATTAGTTTAACTTGAGAATTATCTAAGAATATTGTTATTAATGTTATTTGTTTTACCTTTTATTTCAGTCTACTTATTGTATTCAAATGAAAATACTACTCTATTGAAGAGGAATCAACACCATCTTTATAGGAGTACCAAGAAGAAGCGGATTATTAGGACTTAGGAGTTGAGCCTTTGTTGATTGCCTGTGGCATATCGATAGGTTGTCCACTGTAGTTTCTTATTGAATAAGCTATGTGAGGCCTAATAAATGTAAAGTCAACTATAAAGGTCATCACACTATCTATTTATTTAATAATCTAGCCATTAATTTATTATGTTTTTGCTGTGTATGGAGTTGGTATTACATCTATGTTGCCATTGTGTGCACTAGCATGATCATAGACTAGTACAGTTTGCACAGAGGGTCCGGATTTGCATATTCAAGTCGTGACATACCAACTGATGTTTTCACTTATATCTTATTTAGCTTATTTCTTTGATTGCATCAAGTTCCATTATCTTTGTGTGTGAGTTACTTTGTTATTCGCTTACATCTTTAGATTAGCAACTAGGCATTGAATTCTAGTTTGAATTGTTATGTAGCTTTATAATATCTAGAATTTCGTATTGCATAGATAAAAACTTATCCCTCCAAGCTCCAATTATAAGCCATTGTTTTATACAACACTTGGACGTTGAATTCACTCAACCTATCACTTTTGATTGTCTACCATGACCAAGATACATGTGTCTTCGCAATCCCAGTAGGCTTAAGAACTTCAATTGGTAAGTGAGAGGGTGAGTTTTAGTGATTCCACACCAATCTGACATATTCTTCATTGTTTTCTCTGGTACTAATCATGGCAGGTCATGAATATGTGGATCTTCCCTTGTATGGAAATGTTGATCCAAAGGGTAACTTGATTGGGTAAAAGCCATGGAGTTGGAGCTTGAACCCCCAAAAGTTCTCCAAATACAAGGAAGTGATACGAGTCACCATGGAATTTGAAGATTTTGCTTACAATTGGTGGGGAATAATATCCTCATAAGTGCTATGTCATATCTTGGAAAGAATTAAGGGAGGTCATGAGAAGGGAGTTTGTACCATCAGATTATGAGCTAGAGTTATTTCATTATATGAGGAGCATCCGACAAGGACGCCAATATGTCCAACATTACTATGTTGAGTTGAATCATGCAATGAGATGTGCCACTATCACCAATGCATTTAAAGAGAAGTCATACATCAAAGGAGGTTTGAATTCTAGTATCACGGCTGCACTTTAATATAAATATTTTAGAAGTATGTATGATCTAATGAATTGTGCCCTTGAGGAGGAGAGCTAAGGAGCAGTGTATACCTAGTTCAATTTGGGCAAAAACCTTACTCCATCAACTACATTAGCTAAGTTTACTCTTGGAAAACATTAGAACTGACGAGAGAGAGAGTTCCCTGCTATTTTGCCATCAAAAGTGGTCACGCATTTAGTTCATTGGGAAGAAAAGGAAGCTCCAATTATAGAAGAAACACATCATATGGTTATTTTGTATTTCAATATACGAAGTGACCTTATCTCTCCAAAGAAGCATAGGAGAGAAAAGGAGGAGATGGTAGTGTATAGGACTTTCCCTTTGATCAAGGTGACATGTAGTGCTTCCCCTTGGGTACAAGTAGCGCGTGAGGAGATCATGGTTTATGGTAATTGTTCCATTCTTGACTCATGGTCAATGAATGATGAGATACATCAAAACCTATATGAAGATGGGAGGAATTGTGACACCCCAGTGCCAGCCGCGCCACGGATGCTACCCAAAACTCTAAACACTCAACGACAACTCAACAGAATTGTCTAAAACAAACCGCTAACTATAAAACCGGCTTAAAACTAAGCCGGCAAAAAGTTCAAAATTTCGGCATGACCTTCCTAGAAAGAAGGACATCCACTCAGCAGACAGAAAGCAATAAGAGTATAAATCAATCATTCAATCACGACGAGACATTCTAGCAGGTCCTTAGATATCAATCACACATCCGCTACCAAAAGATAAACTACGCGACAACAAATAACATATTACAACCCCACTAAATACAATCAGGCTTTATGCATTAATTAAATGCGATGGCGACCGAAGTAGTGCACGTGCTTCTACTCCCAACCCAGCGAGTCGTCTGCAAGGTACCTAAAACAGGAAGCAAACAAGCGTGAGTCCAAGACTCAGCAAGTGCAACAATAATGAAAGGTAATGAACTAAACTGAATTACATTTACTTAGAACTTAATATAACCATTACTTAAATGAAATCAACAAGGACAAGAAGCAGTAATTAATCCCTCAGCTTATTACAACCAACTCGAAAACAAAACTAACCTTACGATGCCTCAATAAACAATTCAGATGAGTCCACGACTCAATCCTCAACCCGCATTTCCATTCTCATCAATTAGCATTTATCGACATAACACACAATGCAATGCAATGCATTTATGCTTTCATGCTCAAAATGCAACCTTTTTAGCCTATACCGGTATAGCTGAGTGCACACCCGTCGGTGTGCACCCTCAATCCCAACCATCCCATGGCGGGGCCTACTTTATCGACTCGCCCCATCCGTGGATGGGACTACGAGGTAGGACTTTTGTACTCACTACGTGTGAGTACAGAGGCCCACATCAACATGGGTCACCTCTTCTGTAATGAATGCGAAGAAAAAAGAAATGCAAAGGACATGAATGATCTACCCGTTTCATCCTGTCTCAACTTCACATTGGTCATAGGCATGTTTATAAGCCCGGCTAACCCGAATATAAACACACACACATTATCATTTAATCACATTCATCACGTTATTATTTGCATCAACATAACCATACTCATATTTCAAAGATGCAGCATAGATACTCACTTTGTCATTCTCCATAACTCAGACTTACCAGAGGATCAAGGGCGACACGCCTCCTTTCTTATCAATATTGGAATGGCTCCCAGTCGAACTCAATTAATGCAACAATTAAAACAATTTAACACTTTCACCAACATTAGCAACTTCATAATATGAACTATTTCTTAGATATACTCATAATCACTTATATATATATATCATTTACGTAACCATCGGCCATTACGTACGCTAAAAGCAAACAAAACAGTAATCCTCTCAACCACGATCGAGGAGATGCACTTGCCTTTAACCTCGGCGAGAAACTGACGGCCCATTGCGGCGCTAGAAACCACCAACCCTAAAGAACAAAGAACCCAAGATAGGGTAAGGCACAATTGTCACAATCACAACTTAATGTAAATTAAAGGAGCATGGTTAAACAAGAGTATACTAGCACACCCTCAATATGGGACTTATACATTTCAAGATTAACTATGGCATTAATAACTCTAGGTCCTTCACCATTTTAAGCACATCTTTTACACCCATAAATCACCTTGCACAAAAACTACACACCTAAATCATGAGCATATAAACCGACAATTCAAGATCATCGATCGGATTCTATGTCTCAACGAAATGAACCATGCAAATTTTATGATCATATCGCGATAGGAAAAGGTATAATAAGGTATCACATCAAGATGACCTCCCAAGAGTAGGGAAAGTCTGAAATGAGAACACATACCATAAATATAGCTTTAAACAACAAACCACAAAAATTGGTTAACTTAATAACACATGGCCTACCCTCAATGGCTCAAATGAATAATGAAAACAAAGTTAATACTCTCTATGCGATCGGATTCATACACATAAATTAGCAATGCATCGATTCTAGCATTTCAAAGCCCATCTCTCAACCTTGCATACTTAACTCATCGCGATACCAATAATATAAACCTTCTAGGCATTTCATCAATCACCTAGCATGCAAGGAACTAAATACCACAATTAATTTGACAGGCTCAAAAACAAAAGGATGACATTAAATAGAATTTAACATGCTCATAGCAAGCACACATGCATCCGGGATCCAGGATCCACTCAACTAATTGCATCTCAAAACAAGGATTCTAGCTAGGCATTTGCACAAACACTTGGCATGCAAGTTGGACCGCAAGAAGAATATACCTCAAAGACCTCCTCATGGAGCCATGGAGGAAGGGGAGGTGGAGCAGGGGCACCAAGGCCAGGGGAGGTGCCGAACCAGGAGGTAGAAGGGTAGGGGCGCCGGCCAGGAGAGGTGGCTGGAGCGCCGGCTGGCCAGGAGGAGCCGGGCGTCGCCAGGGGAGAGGTAGGGCGCCGGCTGGGGAAGGAGGCAGGGCGCCGGCGACGAGCATCCAGGGATGGCGCCTGGCGCGAGGAGGCGAGGGAGCCGACGGCCACGGCCTGGCAGGAGCAGGTGCAGGAGTCGGCAGGAGACTGGAGGAGTTGGCGACGGAGACTGGGGAAGCCAAGAAGGATGGGGAAAAATCGCAGCCTCCCCAAATTGATTCTCAGCCACAAACAAGAAGAGAGAGAGAAACTAGGAGAAAAGAAATGAAGACCCCCCAAGGAATCAAAAATCCAACTTTAAACCCTTAGAGTGAACCACTAATTTAATCCTTGGCGCGAAATGACAAATGTCAGGATAAACAAACTTGCCATAAAACTATACGGCTTGGTAAAACCTCAAACCGAAAACTAGGGCAAAAAAACCAAAACCTTTAACAAAAGCTTCAGCTGCGCGACGCTAAATATTTTTCTCCCGAGTAAATAAAAAGAAACCTCGAATCACAACGATGGAATCATTTCCGGCTGACAAACCTAGCAAAAGAGATTTGCGGTATTACACTCTTCCCCCCTTTAACAGAATTCGACCTCGAATTCTGATCACAACAAGAACAACGGAAACAGACTGACAAAGCGAAAACACCCAAAAAGAACAAAGTTGGGTACTTCTCGCAAGAGAAAACCCCACAACTCGTAATTACGGCTCTCGCCAAATAAAAGGAGCAAGCAACTGAACTCATTTCATCCATCAACAAATCAACACTCACTCTAACCCCTTAACTCGCATGGTACAAAACTCGTAAGCTAGGCCTTTCTCAAAGACCAACACTAATCTAACAACTCAAACAACTCTTCTTTAACGCTTCAATATACAATCTCCAATCAACCAACTATTCTTCCCGGAAGATCATAATACTAACTCCCAAACTCAATTCTCATTTCTCTATTCAATTTCACTCACCAAAACTTTCTCCTCTCTCTCAACCTCTACCTCACAGATCAACAAACTCGAGATGACCTGATTAACACAAGACACATCACTCTATTAAGCATTCAACCAATTTTCACCAAATCACTGAATTCTATTCGATTGAATAGTTGGGGTTCTAAACTCAAATCCCTTAAGAACCAAGCAAACCCTGATTCACATCTCTCCTCATTGATTAACCTTTATAACCACATAACCATTATCAAACCATATCATAATTATCCCATGGGTCGATTAACTTAAACCCCCAGATCCACACAAGGTGTTTCAATCCAACAAGCTTCTAGCCAGTTCCGAACATATCACTATTTCTAACCAATTAGCACCGGAATCCTCCAGGAACCAAAACACAGCTCTTATCTCTTCAATAGATGCCCTGGAAACAACAGGGTCAAAGCCATTCCTTACTATCAAAATGAATCGCCCAATTGGGCATAAATCCCAATTCCTTCACAATACACAATCATACCCTGCCTTCTTTATACATGTCTCGTGCATAGAGACAATCACTCGAAGAAAAGAGTCATAACGGAACCATTCACTTTCGATAAATAAATCAAAGAGCAAAATCTTCTATTACACTCAACCATGAACCCACGTCCAAGCATGTTCTTCTCCCACACTAGAGAGCAAAGAAAATCTCAATTTGCTTAACAAAACTAACCACTTTCCTCAACTTGAAGTCAAAGCAATAAAATGTACACCGGGGAAAAAACTCAACTAAGACAAAGAACTTTACACAAATCTTTCTTCAAAAGTAGTCACAAAAGAACCAGAGAGAACTAAATCCTCTTTACCAACACAAACCAAATCCATCACCTTAAGCTCCAAGGTGAAAAACTTCACATCGAAAAAGCACTCGATTAAAGAAAAACAAGACACCTCGAGAAAGAAAACCAATCCTGGGTCCCCAATCTCCTTTCAATCGACAACTACACCTTTACCCAAAAAGAGAGGGAATAAAATTTCCATTCTTAGCCAGAAAATCATTTCTCCGATATGAATCAAAAAAATTTTATATCCTCATGAGACTTTACCTTCTTTCAAACTTGTATCATACAACGAAACGACCACTCAAAGAAAAGGTTCACAACTGAACCACCCATTTCCGACTGACCCACATTGAGTCTTACCCACCAACAGCAAAGTCCCACACAACCCAGGGACAACGCAATCAAAATGATCCTCAAACACAGGTCGTAACCATGACAAGGAACACTTCTCAATATTCCCCACATTAATTCTATATATCGTCAACATTTAACCCCAAAAGGTTCTCCTTCAAGGGCCATCTTGCCCGAAGAACGAAAACAAAAAGCATAAATCTTTAAATTATACTCGCACAAAGAAACCCATTCAACACTTCCAATATTTTCCATTACATCTATTTACTTCTTCTAATTAGCAAGTTCGAAGATTATTATCACACCATTCCATAAGTATGCATTCTTTCTTCCTCAAAATCTTTCATTCACTAATTACATCCACACTTGAAAATGTTATCACCTACGTTGAACCAATTCTTCCCCAGGATACATATCAAGGGGAAGCAGGTTAAGAGTTTAATCATAATCAACATGTCCATCAACTCCACTTCTTAATCTATTTCTATGACATCACTTTTCCAAGCAACCTTTCATAAGGATAAATCGTCATCCATATTTCCTATTCGTCCTTAATATGACAAAACACCCAACCAATTATTAAGACTCCCTTAACTAGACAATGTCTCTCTGAGACATAAATCGCCCAAAATGGCTCTAAGGCCATCCGTCATAAATAGCAAACCAAGCTCCCACAAATTCAATTCAATGATTCTTCGCACTCCAATTACAACCTCATTCTATGTTATACGATCCATACCTTGTAAAAACTTATCACTAGTCTATAAATCCGACCACTGTAGACATCTCAAGCCACGTCATTCAACAGAACTCCAAACCAAACATCAAACTCCAAAATTCCACGAAGGAAAGGAGTTACACAAACAAATTCACGGAAAGGAAAAAGCGAATCGGTCGAGTAGCACTTTTTCCGTTAAAGCCCCAAATCCAAAACTTCAACTTGGAAAACGACACCACGAAAATTCCATGTCTTTACCCCCCCTTCAACCAATGAGGCACAACACCAAAATCCCCTTTCTTTTTTTTTTTGACTTAACTCCAAAAAGACCAAACAAGTCAAAGCCCGGGAAACTAACTTCACTCATTCTCCAATCTACAATAGAAGAACAACGACTCCTTTTAAACTGGGAGAACATCCAACATAAGAAGGAAATCCATAACTTTCTCCACAGAGCAACCAAAAGAGGTGCAAAACGATACTCTTCACTTTACCGCACAACAAGATTCAACCCTTGCCATGCCCACAAATTCCGAAACTCAAATAAATCACAAAGCTCCCACGACAAAAGAGAGTCACCAAGACAATTTTTTTTCTCAACCACAAAAAAAAACGAAAGATCGAATACTCTCCGATTTACGGCAAGGAACTAAGGCTATCCTCGCACGAGGTTATGAATCCTCCGGTGCTGGCTCACAACTGCCACACCGACCAACACGGCTACACGACAGGGCCTAAATCCCTTCGACACAAGGAGTCTCACCAGACCCCACTAAACAAAATACCACTTCAAAAGCACAGCCCAGAAAATAATTCCATAGTCTTAACAAGATTAACGTATAACAAAGCATCAATAACAAAATAAGCATTGTAACACAATGCAACGATATCCCATCCCTTCCTACTGTGCATCAGAGTGTGTCAAATTTTAGTTAATTAACCATTCTACGTCAAGTTTTACAGTTATTTCCCTAGGGCCAAATTTTACAAGTTCAACCTTTACCAGGTTTCTACTTTCACACCGCAACATTTTAATTCATTCCAGAATTACTCACTACATTCAAACACCACGGATTTGAAGCCCGCTCTAATACCAACTGTAACACCCCAGTGCCAGCCGCGCCACGGATGCTACCCAAAACTCTAAACACCCAACGACAACTCAACAGAATTGTCTAAAACAAACCGCTAACTCTAAAACCGGCTTAAAACTAAGCCGGCAAAAAGTTCAAAATTTCGGCATGACCTTCCTAGAAAGAAGGACATCCACTCAGCAGACAGAAAGCAATAAGAGTATAAATCAATCATTCAATCACGAAGAGACATTCTAGCAGGACCTTAGATATCAATCACACATTCGCTAACAAAAGATAAACTACGCGACGACAAATAACATATTACAACCCCACTAAATACAATCAGTCTTTATGCATTAATTACATGCGATGGCGACCGAAGTCGTGAACGTGTTTCTACTCCCAACCCAGCGAGTCATCTTCAAGGTACCTAAAACAGGAAGCAAACAAGTGTGAGTCCAAGACTCAGCAAGTGCAACAATAATGAAAGGTGATAAATTAAACTGAATTACATTTACTTAGAACTTAATATAACCATTGCTTAAATGAAATCAACAAGGACAAGAAGCAGTAATTAATCCCTCAGCTTATTACAACCAACTCGAAAACAAAACTAACCTTACGATGCCTCAATAAACAATTCAGATGAGTCCACGACTCAATCCTCGACCGCCATTTCCATTCTCATCAATTAGCATTTATCGACATAACACACAATGCAATGCAATGCATTTATGCTTTCATGCTCAAAATGCAACCTTTTAGCCTATACCTAGATAGCTGAGTGCACACCCGCGGTGTGCACCCTCAATCCCAACCATCCTGTCATGGGCCTACTTCTATCGACTCGCTCCCATCCGTGGATAGGACTACGAGGTAGGACTTTTGTACTCACTACGTGTGAGTACAGAGGCCCACATCAACATGGGTCGCCTCTTCTGTAATGAATGCGAAGAAAAAAGAAATGCAAAGGACATGAATGATCTACCCGTTTCATCCTGTCTCAACTTCACATTGGTCATAGGCATGTTTATAAGCCCAGCTAACCCGAATATAAACACACACACATTATCATTTAATCACATTCATCACGTTATTATTTGCATCAACATAACCATACTCATATTTCAAAGATTCATCACGTTATTATTTGCATCAACATAACCATACTCATATTTCAAAGATGCAGCATAGATACTCACCTTGTCATTCTCCATAACTCAGACTTACCAGAGGATCAAGGGCGACACGCCTCCTTTCTTATCAATATTGGAATGGCTCCCAGTCGAACTCAATTAATGCAACAATTATAACAATTTAACACTTTCACCAACATTAGCAACTTCATAATATGAACTATTTCTTAGATATACTCATAATCACGTATATATATATATATATATCATTTACGTAACCATCGGCCATTACGTACGCTAAAAGCAAACAAAACAGTAATCCTCTCAACCACGATCGAGGAGATGCACTTGCCTTTAACCTCGGCGAGAAACTGACGGCCCATTGCGCGCTTAGAAACCACCAACCCTAAAGAACAAAGAACCCAAGATAGGGCAAGGCACAATTGTCACAATCACAACTTAATGTAAATTAAAGGAGCATGGTTAAACAAGAGTATACTAGCACACTCCTCAATATGGGACTTATACATTTCAAGATTAACTATGGCATTAATAACTCTAGGTCCTTCACCATTTTAAGCACATCTTTTACACCCATAAATCACCTTGCACAAAAACTACACACCTAAATCATGAGCATATAAACCGACAATTCAAGATCATCGATCGGATTCTATGTCTCAACGAAATGAACCATGCACCTTATGATCATATCGCGATAGGAAAAGGTATAATAAGGTATCACATCAAGATGACCTCCCAAGAGTAGGGAAAGTCTGAAATGAGAACACATACCATAAATATAGCTTTAAACAACAAACCACAAAATTGGTTAACTTAATAACACATGGCCTACCCTCAATGGCTCAAATGAATAATGTAAAAAGTTAATACTCTCTATGCGATCGGATTCATACACATAAATTAGCAATGCATCGATTCTAGCATTTCAAAGCCCATCTCTCAACCTTGCATACTTAACTCACTGCGATACCAATAATATAAACCTTCTAGGCATTTCATCAATCACCTAGCATGCGCAAGGGAATTAAATACCACAATTAATTTGACAGGGCTCAAAAAACAAAAGGATGACATTAAATAGAATTTAACATGCTCATAGCAAGCACACATGCATCCGGGATCCAGGATCCACTCAACTAATTGCATCTCAAAACAAGGATTCTAGCTAGGCATTTGCACAAACACTTGGCATGCAAGTTGGACCGCAAGAAGAATATACCTCAAAGACCTCCTCATGGAGCCATGGAGGAAGGGAGGTGGAGCAGGGCACCAAGGCCGTGGGAGGTGCCGAACCAGAGGTAGAAGGGTAGGGCGCCACCAGAGAGGTGGCTGAGCGCCACTGCCAGAAGAGTCAAGGCCGCCAGGAGAGGCAGGCGCCTACCGGGAAGGAGGCAGGGCGCCGACGACGAGCATCCAGGGATGGCGCCTGGCGCGAGGAGGCGAGGGGAGCTGACGGCCGGCTCGGCCAAGCAGGAGCAGGCGGCAGGAGTCGGCAGGGGAGACTGAGGAGTTGGCGACGGAGACCTGGGGAAGCCGGGCAAGGATGGGGGAAAAATCGCAGCCTCCCCAATTTGATTCTCAGCCACAAACAAGATGGGAGAGAGAAACTAGGAGAAAAGAAATGAAGCCCCCCCAAGGAATCAAAAATCCAACTTTAAACCCTTAGAGTGAACCACTAATTTAATCCTTGGCACGAAATGACAAATGTCAGGATAAACAAACTTGCCGTAAAACTATACGGCTCGGTAAAACCTCAAACCGAAAGCTAGGGCAAAAAAACCAAAACCTTTAACAAAAGCTTCAGCTGCGCGACGCTAAATATTTTTCTCCCGAGTAAATAAAAAGAAACCTCGAATCACAACGATGGAATCATTTCCAGCTGACAAACCTAGCAAAAAAGATTTGCGGTATTACAGGAACAATGCCAAATTGAGTGGTAGTAATCAAAAGAATCAGCTTTGTGATTCAACCATATGTGAGGTTGAGAGCATGCAAATCGAGGGTGTGAGAGATACACTAAAACAAAAGAGAAAATTAGATAATAGGCCAAATAAGGTTATTTATGAAACTAATGATTTACTCTTTACTTCTAATCATGTTTCTCATGTTGTGCATGTTGACATTGAAGATGAGGAATTGTACGTTTCACATATGGCACTGTTGGAAGAAAAGGATAAAGACATAACCACAGTTTGAAAGGGAATTGCTCCCTCATGGTTACATCAGGAAGAAGCGCTGCCTACAACACATACATCATTTGAGAAGGATGTTGAAGTTAATCATAATGGTGTTGAATTGTAATTCATGAAGAAACATGAGTAATTGTGAGAACTCTTGTGCTCAATTGGGAATTCCATGTTTTGAATTTAATATGCTTAATTTATATAATGTGGAGTTAATTATACATAAGGAAGCACTTAATAGAATGTTCGATGATTCTTTATGCTATATCATGTTCAATGAACTTGTAGGACTATATAATCTGATTAACAAAGTTTCAAAAAGTTCATGTCTAAAATCACTAGTCAGTACCTAAACCTACAATTGTAAATTCAATTTGATTATAAATTATGGTGTAGACAAAAATCTTCATGTTCATTGAATATGCATTACATGTGATAAGCTTGTTGATTTGAAATTGCTTGTTTTGGTTAAACGATCTTTTGTGCAATGTCATTATCACCTTGAGATTAGTTTAAATGATAATGTTTACTATTTCAAATGAAATATGCTGCCTACTTGTTCGTTTCTTACATGTATAAGTAATCAATGCAGCATAGTTGAAGCATAGAAGATACTAAAATTTTTCTCACATATTAAAATGATTTGATATGGTGTTTTCTATAACTAATTTGTATGCAGGTTTATAAAAGTTATAGATGACTTCTCGATGTGAGAGGGAACGATCTGAATAATATGATTTTGGGTGCTAATTTTATATATACGTTGTACATGTTTTCTAACTATTATTGTGCTAATTATAATGTGCAAAACAAGGGAGTGTTTTAACATATGATAAATACATATACCATGCATGTAAGTTGTTCTCTTTGTTTAGTACATTTTCAAGTTATCAAAAATTGTGGACTACTTTTCTTGAAGAATGGGAGGATGATGCGCTATGTTTAATATTTTGTTAGCTAAATATATTATTTGATTGGAAAGAACTATTGAGCTGTATGAAATATTACCAGGTGAACTCTAGTATCGTTGGATCCATATTTATTTTACATCAAGAAGCAGAGCTACTATTTTATTTAATTATATGCATATCCATATTTGATCTTTACAAGTCTAAAATAAAGATGCATTTGGAAGGCCCAGGAGAAAAAAGAATTGCATGCCAAAATAAAGGGAACCTTTGTGTGGATCTAGTCAACCAGTGTGTCATTACAGTGGACTAGTGCATCATTGACCAACTATCATTGACCGATAGGAGTGAAAACAGATCGGATATGGACTGATATAGCTCTACCATATTTGTTTTCATATTTTTTTCTCAGTTGCGGATGTTGATACAGATAGTCTAGATACAAATACGAATATGGATATTGTCGAATACAGATACAGATCAAATATGAATCGAATCGGATACAGTTTTCAATATTTATCGAAACATGATACATAAAAATCATCGAAAACACATAACTAGTTGATTTGATCAAAACATTATTGAAAATTAAATAAATATAAGCATTTTCATTCACTTAGATAATAGTTAGATACCATGTCGCAAAACAAAATTATATAAGACTCAGCTTTATCACATACATATAATTAATTTATCATATAAGTAGATCAAAACATAAAATGAAGGTAATCCATGCTCGAGATATAAATAGAAGCAAACATAACACACTAAATGTTTAATAATACTTAGATACCATGTCTCTTGAAAAATATATAACAATTACATATAATAACCCAAGATTTATATTCTTTGTTAAATTATGTTTAAAATAATAAATTATGTATTTATGAGTTTTTATGCATTTTAGGTACTTATTTAAAATATTTTCCTATTAAGAACACTAGTGTTTGAATTTTTGAGAAAATTTAAAATCTATTGAAATCTTGAAAATAATTTTTTAAATGTTAGAATGTGTTTGGAAATTTCTCAAAAAATTTCATAATTTTTGGAGTTTATTTGCCACTTTTAATAATTGAAACTTGCCTTATGGATTAATTAAATTAGAAAATAATTTTGAAATTAATAAACCTTAATGGGCTGTACTGAGTTTAGATAGAACATTATAAAGGCTTTGTCATGATTCTTTGTCGACACACCAAAGGAAGTGTTTTATCGCGTGACAATATGAGAATATCATGTCTTGTGAGTAAAGTAGTACAATCTCTACAGAGTGTAAAACTATTCGAATAGCCGTGTCTACGGTCATTGACATGTCTGGGAACTTCATAAGTGGTATAGCATGTTTCATAAGATGTTGGAAGGTGGAATTTTTGGGACGTGAACAGGGAATTCACTGTTGTTTTTGTTGTCTAAAGATAACACTGATAAATTTAGTGGTTTGATGATAGTTTTAGATGGTGTTGGGTGAAGCCTCACCACTGATTTACCAGTATTTTATTATCTTTTCATAAATATGTTTTCAATCTATTTATTGTATTTAAATTCAAGTTATTGCTTTCTGCAAAAAAAAAAAAACAAATAACTATCCATTGTCAAGCTTTGCATGAATATATTGCATCATTTTTCTGCGGCTTGCTAAGTACTTTTTGTACTCACGTCTATACACCTTTGTTGATCGGTTGCTACGGAAGGACTAGACAGTACAGAGTTATATAAGGAGGAATACTATGAAGACTACGTGAACTAGGAGGGCATTCCCCCAGATGATTGCCTATGGCATGTTGAATGGTTTAAGTTATTTTATTTCCGCTACAATAGTTTATTTGTTTCTTAAGCCCTTAAGGCATAATGGTGTAAACTTTGACCATAAGGTTTGTGTCGACGTTTGGAAAACAGGTTCCCCACCGAGCTTACTTGTTGATTGAGGGATCAACGAAGGCCCCTTTCTCGTGAAGGGTTTACGTCCGAAGAATGCTGTTAGGATGCGATGCTCGAAAGGATAGTGGACAAGGAATTTTTATACTAGTTCAGGCCTCTCACGATCGAGATAATAACCCTACGTCCAGTGATCTTACTATTGCTTGAGTTCTTATAGGAAAGCTTGCGTGTGCTACGTGTGTATACATGCGTGTGTCTTTCTCCTCTTGTACTCCGATCTACCACAAGAGTATTTATAGGTGATTGAAGTAACTACATCCGAAAAATGCGCCATTACTGTACTCGGACATGACTATAACTGCACCCTTGATTTTCGCCATGTCGTGTTGTGGACATGATGGACTCAAATCGTGGCATAGTGGTCTTTAACCGCAGCGTAATTATCGCCACGTCGTCTTTATGGGTCAAGCACGACTTGTTGGACATGCTCGGGATTTTTACTTAACTCTAACTGACCGTCACGCACATCCGAGCAAGCATGCTAGGGGAATTATGGCACGCCTGCTTAAGGATGAGCCTAAGCATGGTCGGGGCGGAGCCACTAGGTGGTCCATCTAAAGATCTTCTTGGGGACACCATCCAAGGGCACACATGGTCGGCCGAAAGCCGACTGCCGGGGTATAATGGTCTTTATGGAAATTATCCAATCCCCGAAAGCTAGCCCCCGAGGCTCAAGTGGAAATCTACTTGGCGGGACCTTCCCCTTGTGACTACAGACTCATAGGAGGGATTGGAATCTTGCAGCGGAATACTACTGCAGCATCCGATAAACTCCTGCTCAAAAGACGAGCACGATCGACAAGGGTCGAGAGAAGCTCGTCCTCTGACCAAGGAAAGCTCGGGCAAAAGAGCATTGAAGGTCATGACGATTTCTTCCCCGCAAAGCCTTGCGGGAGCAGTTCGAATAGTTTTTTGGGAACCGCGCCTTTATTAGACAGTTTCGAAGATTGTGTCGCCACGCGTCGGTTCATGAACAGGCAGGAGCGGTTTTTGGCTTCCAAAAGGTCGCACCTGTTCGACTTCTCCGCCTATATAAACAAGCGGGAACAGTGAAGATAAAATCCTCCATCCACACTTCGCAATCAGACCCCTAGAATCTCCTAAGTCCCAAACTCTTTCACTCTTGTGCTTCCTTCCTCAACTCTCCTCATGGCGAAGTTTGGTCCGAGCAAAATCAGCAAGGAGAGGTTGCAAATTCTCGAAGATCTCGGCTACCTTGACGCAGGCTCTTGGCGAGTTCCCGATGGCGAAGGAGCCCCGGTGCCGCACAATGACAAGATCGTCTCCTGCGACCTCTACACCGTCAACGGGCTTAGAATGCCCAAGAGTGAGTTCCTTGTGTCCGTGCTCGCCCAACGCGAGTGCGAAATTTCCAATCTTAACCCTAATTCCATTCTTGCTCTGGCCATCTTCTCGCATCTTTGCGAGGGGTACATGGGCACTGCCCACGGCGAGCCTTTTCTTCCATTTCTATTCCTTGTTTCGCACCGGTGGGACTTCTTGCGCTGGCTCCATATATTTCCACCTTCGGTCCAACCGACCATATGAGTACCCAATCTTCACACTCAAGGACTCAGTGTCGGGCTGGGCCGACCATTGGTTTTACTTGAAGAAGGTGGAGGGAAGCTCTCTCCACTACTCGAGCAAAGGACCTCGACCATTGAAACTCAAGGCCGCCCGCAAGCCGAGGAGGAGCGGACGCTGATGACGATCAGTGAACTCATCAATTGTGAGGAGCCGCCTGCATCGCCCTCGAAGTTATTCGATGCTTCGCCTCATCAGATTTGGAGGCTAGCAACGGATCACCAATGGTGCTCACAGTGCTAACACCCAAGCCCAATTAGGACAACAATGATCCCATTTGAATAACTCGACAACAATCCCAGATTCCCCGATATGCGATCTCAAGCTCGCCCAGATCGCCTCAAGATACCGTTTCTATTGCCATATCAATTCAATTCGCATAAAGGGGGCAACGAACCCAAAACCTTACGACCAGACACGCAACGCGGAAGCACAACAAAACGACTAAAAACCACGGCACAAAGACAAACTAGACAACCACACACGGTAAGAACTAACAGCAGCAAAATAAGACTCACAAAATAGACTAAACGCAAGCTCAAGTCTAGACTCAGAAAATCTACAAAATTTCGGCATGACGCCTCTAGAAGTAAGGACATCCACTCAGCAGGCATAAGAAACAAATAACTAAACAAATATATCACAACTACAACCACAACATAAACAACGACATGGATAGCAATAACATCACAAACAGGAGTTAAGCACGGTGATACAATGAGGTCCAACAACGGAAGTAGCCAAGTAATTAAACATAGCCATAACAAGTTTTAAAGTTAACTTTACAACAAAATAAATGAACAACCACCAAATTCAACCCAAAAGTCGATATCTCCTAAGTGTCCGCCCTTGAACACTTCCCAAGCGTTATCGTTGAGCTCACACCGCTCAGGTCCTCACCAAAACCACAAAGCGTAAGCATGAGTACGTAAGGTACTGAAGACTTACCCGTGGTCCATATATGACCGACTCAAGGAATATGCATTTGGATGTAGCAAGGATAAGCTTAAGGTAAAAGTGCATAAAAGCATAACTTTGGTTCATTTTCACATTCAACTACTCAATTTACAAATTTTATAGCAGTTATGTACAGCACCTATTGCTAAAGTGAGAGCTGAATTTAAACATTTAAGAGAGCAAATAAAATCATGAACAAGTAACCACATCAAGTATACCAACTAGTTTCAATTTAAGTTATTACTACGCTGAAGTGTCGGATGATACAAGCATGCTCATATCCGAGAGCTCGCAATTTGAATCGCTTATTCACCCTCGCAGGATCATCAATCGCACGACATGTGCCACAAGGAACCTCATGTCAACCCTCCTCCCATCCATATCTACTGCTGAACCATCCTCATGCGGCCCGAGCACCTAGCAACCTCCCTCGAGCGGCTCAAGCCTCGCTTAGCCCTCGAGAGTCGGCCTAGTCCTCGCCCTCAACCATGTCCAATCGCATGAGGGCATGACCCATCGAGTAGTATGCCATGAAAGGGTGGCTTACCGTACCATTATATCGGGCATGCGATCAACAAGGGGTGCTCGATCAACATGGCAAACCACGGATCGGTCCTTAACCAACACAGGCGAGACTACAACATTTGAGTCTCCACACCCAAATGATCCAACCCTCTCGCCCGGTCTGAAGTTTTCCATTTCAAAACATAATTATAACCAATTGCAACCCATTAGAGTGAAGTAATTAATTTCAAGTGATAGAGCTATCCACCACTTGGCCCATACCCGATATCTAAGCAAACTAAGCATGGACACCTTATAATTACCCATAAACTAGCTCCAAGGAAGATGTTCAACAATTAACAACAAGTGTATGTGCAACAATTAGGTTCTAATACCCTTCCCACATTTCAATTCCTAATGCATAACCTAACTATGCAATAAGCAAATTATTCGCTAAAATACAATTATGAATAAGGTTGAATATGCTTAGGTGGTTGCCTTGAGCTTCTGTGGGATTCTCAAAAATAGCTGGCTCTCCGGTACCCCCCTCGATCACCGCCACGTCACCCTCCGCGTGCTCGGTCTCTACACGATTACAATACATATGAAATGAGATGCATGCAATGCATATGAAATGAAAATACTAAGTGCATTATCCAAGTCAGCTCCAAAGTGCAAACATTTAACTCAATTTAAAAATTGAAATCACAAACGCTAAATTCCACTTCTAATCTATAGCAAAAACTAGAAACAATAAGCACACTTCTCTAAACAAGCATAACTTTTAATTGACTAATCCAAAATTTGACTTCTTGGACTTTAAAAGACCACAAGAGGGTGATCTAACTTTACCATGCATCCTAACATTTAGAATATAGCTTGAAAATTTTCCACTAAACTCTGAACTTCAGCCTCACAAATTCTGAAATTCAGCAAAACCCGATTTCAGGATAGCACTAACACAATTGGCCATAACTTTTGAACCACTTAATCAAATTGAGCAAACTCAGATCCTACACGACCACAAGACATAGATATACCACTTAGCTTTGTCCAATCCTCCAGAATCTACCCAGATATCTCCCAGTTTGGCCAGGAACAGAGAGCAGTTTCAGAATTCAGAATTTTCAGAGTTTCAGAACAGCATGCACCATTTTCATCATAAAAATTGCTATACTTCGTGGAATTGAGTAAAGGATAACAATTTTACAATCTACACTAAATTTCCTACAACTTCTCATGCAAAAGTAATTTCTAATTCGGCCTAGAAATAATTTAAATTCGCAGCCCAAATTTCAGCTCCACATTTTCAGCATTTCAGAGTAGCACGCACTAAAATCATCATAACGTTCCATTGAGTTAATGAAATTGAGTGATTCCAGTTGGAAATGAAAGATAATTTCATTACCCACAACTTTCTCTACATCCAATCTAGCAGGAGATGCTCAAAACTTGCTCAAATCAACCCGAAACAGTAGCTACGAAATCTGCTCGAAAATTCAGACTTTACTCCAAACCCTAGATTGGTTATTCCCCATCCAAATCCCAAATCTCTACTCACCTAAGCCCCTAAAACCACCATTGCTGCCCCCAAAACCAGAAAACACCAACCCTAAACCCTAGGGAGCCTTACCTCATGGAAGTGGAGGAGGAAGAGGGGTAGGGAGCTGCTGCTTGTGGGGGAAGAGAGGCGCCACCAGGAGAGCTGCAGGAGGAGGGCTGCTTCGGCTGGGAGGTGCTGGAGGGAGCTTTTGGAGGTTGGCTTGGGGAGAAAAGAAACCAAGAAGGAGAGGAGGGTGTTGTTCGGTTTTGCTTGGAGGGAGAATGAGGTGCGGCTGGGAGGAAAAAAAATTCAGTAGAGAAGTGGTGGCTGGTTGTGCTGCCCCCCTCCCCCCCCCCAAATCCCTTAGTAAATTGAGATCACAACCCCACTAGTAAGCAAGAGCTAATTTGGCTAAGTCCCAAAAATTCAGCATACTGATTCAGTTTTGGTGCTAAGATTTAAATTAGCACTTGATGTTGGATTGGGCTCAAAATTCTACCCTTGTATAGAGAAAAGTTTCTAGTTTTCATTTTGCTAACATGCACACTCTAGATCATTATAGATTTCAAGTTACGAGGCTCCAAACTTTGATGAAAATCATATTTGCAACCTGAAACTTCTAGCTCTAGATTTGCTAAGTTTGGAATTTCTCCTAAATGGCAGTTTAGGATATTCACTGAAGTCGGAGTCGATCTCAAATGCGGTCAAAACTTGGTTGGCGCTAATGTTAGCCGCATGAGCCGATTCCGAATTTGGGGCCATGACATCAATATGGGGCTCACTGGTCGGGGCATTGCACTGGACTACCTCATGAACCGGGTATCCCCATTGAGGAGGAGGGAACACCCTTTCTTCAAAATCTCCGGGTGGCAAGACCTCACCCGGGAAGCTGATTCTAGTAAGCCTTCTGAACTGCATAGGTAACTTCTATTCCTCATGCGTAACTTTACTTGTGCTAATGCTTTTGTTGATCGAATACAACCCCGAGCACGGCTTGAGTGGAGAAATGAGTTGCCGAGATGTTCGGCACTCCGAAGCCCAAGGAACTTGAGCACAGACGCCAAGTCCCGAAGAATGTGCTCGAGCGGGGTGAAGTGGTAAGCATTTTCACGACTCATGCTCGAGGGAACACATCCCAAGCATTTTTGACATTTTCATTGCTTTTTGATAGGAGAAGATTGCCCTCGAGGCCGCAGTGGCCGATCTTAAGCCACTGTCGTGCGACCAAGGAGGAGCCATCCCCGTTGCCAAGACCAAGAAGGCGACGGACAAATGTCAAGCGCTGCTGCCACCGCCGCCTACCCGACTCTTAAAGAGGCGAGCGACTTCAAATAAGAGCCCTCCCCGACGACTTTTGGAGTTTGCCGATAGAATGGAGGTAAGCGATTTGTAGACATGGATGAAGGAATACAACGAGAGAAAACCGAGTCTGATGGCTCGCTTGCAGTAGCTTGCGGAGCAGGCGAGGCTGGCTAGGACGCGAAGGACTCTGAGCGCAAGGCGCTGAAGGGGGAGATCGCTGCCCTTCAGACCAAACTTGCACGGGCAACTTCGGGTTCTATAGCGAAAAATCCCGAGGAGGATGAAGACCCGACGCCCCTCATTTTGAAGCATTGGAGGTTGTCAGAAGCACAATCTAGGCACCCAAGCAAAACCGTGGAAGCGGTCGACATGGACGATGTCGACCCTTTGATGGCGAGGGTCAGCCGCGCCGCCGCGGAGAGGTCCGAGCTGGTGGTCGTGTCTGACCAAGACCGTCGAAGATGATGATGAGGAGCTCAACCAAGGTGATTCTTTTGCTCCATTTTGCCCTTTTCCTTTCTTCCCTTCTTTTTTTCTTTGCTTCATTCATCCGAGCTAACCCCACTCTAATGACGTGGGCGTAATAGCTTGTAGGGGCATTTTGGATTTTGGGCCTATGGCTGATGAAATCCTCGACCGTGCAACAAAGAGACAGCTTGCTCTCGCTGCCGACCTAGTGATGGCGGAAGCTGTCGACCTTGTGACGGCGGAAAGCTTTGCCGCCGAAACTGACCAACTAGTCGCGGAGCTTCCACCCCTGGAGGGACCAACTCTCCAGGAAGGCCAACTTCCCCGGGAGGAGTATTTGGCACTCCCGAGCACATTAGATGCTCGGGACGAAGAAGAAGACCCCGTGCCTCTAAGCGAAACACCTGCCCGGGAAGGAGGCATGAAGCCCCTGAGCGAACTACCTGCTCAAGAAGGGGATAAGGAGCCCCCGAGTGAAGAGCATGCTTGGGAGGACGACAAAAAGGCCCCGAGCGAAGAACATGCTTGGGAGGAAGTTGAAGTCTCCCAGCCGAAGTCCACCGCAGGAGATCTTGCTGACCTTCGGGAGGAAGATGTCACAAAGGCCTTCCAGGAGAATTTGAATGACTGCCTCCGCTACGTAAGGGTACTCCCTTTTAAAACCTTTTTCTTTGGAAACGATAAAAAAGTAAGACCTTCTCGCTCGCAGCTGCTCCGGGCGATCATGGTAGACTTCAAGATGGCAACTGTTCCTCCTGAGGTTGTGGCCAAGTACTCTGCAGAGCAAGATGCTAAGGTAGCGGAGCTCGAGCAAGTGCTGGTCGAGCTTAAAGCTTTGGACCAGGAGAGACAAAAAAGACTACGCCAAGCTAAAGATAATGCCACAAGAAATAGAGAGAGGATGTGTGAGCTCGAGCTAAAGCTAGAGCAAGAGCAGTAATGCTCTGAAGCCTTGGAGAGGAAGGTGGACGAGCTGAGCCAATCTGCTCGGGAGGCCACTGAACTTGCTAACCAGGACAAGGAGGAGGTGAAGTGACTCGGCCAAAAGGCCTGCGAAGGATGCGAAGCTCGATGGCGAGTCCTCGACCTCGAGGCCGAGCTCGATGAGGCGAAGGAAAAACTTTCGGCACTCAAAGAGGCGAAGCTCAGCAAATAGCTCCTTTTTTTGGTACTTTACTCCATGTAAACTTGTTGATATTTGATTGAGAAAGTAGACGACTTTTGCGCTACATCTTTCGCGACTTGTCCCCAATGAGTGCCTACACCAAACAGATAAAACAAAGCGAGTGGATGAAAAAGATAGCAAACAAAGATAGTAGAGAGAATGAAACACAAGCGCGCGTTTTTAGAAAAACATGGTAGTTCGTCCCTACTAAGCCCCCGCTGTGAATGAAGGTCGTGCACCTAAGTTGCGAGCAGGAGCTCTTTCACAGGAGAGTTAGAAAAACTGTGCGCTCCTCCCCTTAACGACATAACCACCACTTCTCCGAGTTGTGAGCATAGGTTAGGTCGGGAGAAAGAAATACGCGCACAGCCTTAACTTCCCGAGCATCTCGAATCCATGCCCCTAAGTTGTGAGCATAGTCTTAACGAGGAAGAACGTGCGGTTGTCCGATAAAGCGCATGATGACCAAGCACGCGCGGATCAAGCTAAGACTCTAAACCATCCGAGAGGGTGTCTCAGATATCGACAGAACTCGCAGCGAAGAACTATCAGAACAATAATCGCTTACGAGATCAAGCCTCCGTGGCGAGCTTAGTGATCCGGCGTTGGTCGTAGTACTTTGAGCGTTCTTGCGCACGCTAGCCGAACCTTAGAATGATCCGAATGAAGCGAATGTTCTTACCCGCGCGCGCTCATCCCATCATCAAGACCGTAAGGAGGAGAGTATGCCCTTGTGCGAGACTGAGTCGGCTTACCAATGGGCAGGGAACTCGAAGACATTCACAAAATCTTGGAAAAAATGGAAATCATGGGGGCGAAAGAACCGAATTTTATAGAAAGAAAATCGACTGAACTTATGTAAAACACGCAGTAGATAAAAGCTAGACAAAGAACTTACGCAATTGATCGATGTCCCAAGAGCTGGTGAGCACCCGACCATCCTCCATCGCTAAGTGGATAGCCTCGGGCGTGCTACCGAGACGACCGTGAACGGACCCTCCCATCTGGGAGACAGCTTGTTAGCTTTTGACAAGTCCTGAACTCGACACAGGACTAGGTCATCAACTTGCAAGATCCTTGGTCAGACTGACTTGGTCACGTGCCTACGAAGAGCCTGTAGGTGAACCGCGGATTACAGCAAAGCCCGTTCGCGTGTCTCCTTAGTGAGATCTAGGTCTATGAGACGCTCAAACTCCTGGTCAACGCTGTCGACCAAGTGCACTCTTGGAGAACCCAACACTATTTCAGCGGGCAATATAGCCTCTGCACCACAGACAAGCTGCAAAGGGGTTTCACCCATAGCTCGGCTTGCCGTAGTGCGAACTGACCAAAAGACAGAAGGGAGCTCGTCCACCCACGATTGTTCATGCTGACTGAGGTTCTTGAAAATCCTCTTTTTGATCCCTTGAACAATCTTCCCATTTGTTCGCTCGGCCGCTCCATTGCTCTACAGATATGCTACAAAGGCGAAGCAGGCCTTTGTCCCGATGTCTTCGCAATAAGCCTGAAACAGTTCACTGGTGAACTGAGTACCATTATCCATGATCAGGCAATTGGGAACGCCAAAATGCATCACCACGTTACTACGAAAAAACTTCTTGGCCTCTTGAGCCGAAATTGTCGACACGAGTTCGGCTTCGATCCACTTAGTGAAAGTGTCAATAGCCACGAGTAAGAATTTGCAGCCCTTCTAACCTCAGGGGAAAGGTCCGAGTATATCGACTCCCCAGGTCGAGAATGACCATGATAGAGTAATGGTTTGAAGCACGTACGTCGGCTGATGTACCTTACGAGCATGAAACTGGCATGATTTGCAAGTTGTCATGATCGACCGAGCATTGGCTAAGGCCATTGGCCAATAATAACCCAATCGAAAGGCTTTGCTCACAAGCGTCCTAAAAAATGAGTGAGCTCCGTACACTCCCTCATAGATATCTCTAGGAAGGTATTTGCCCTCTTCTTGAGATATGCACTTAGAGAGGACTCCCAGTGCTCCTTTGCGGTATAAGACTCCCTCGATCAACTTGTAAGGAGAGGATCGCCTTATAAGCCGGGAACGCTTGGTTTCTTCCTCGGGCAGTGTTCCATGTGCAAGATATTGGATGAATGGCATCATCCAATTCGCACCATGCTCGAGAAGGGAGACGCTACCACACGTCTCCGATGCCTCCTCTAAAGAGGGAATGGAGGGCTTGTATAAGTGCTCGACGAGCACTCCTGCCGGAGCGGAAATTTGGGAGAAACCGACCTTTGAAAGTTAGTTGGCTAGGGAATTATCCACCTGGGGACGTAGAGTACTTCGAAATTCTTAAAGTACTTCTCCATTTTCCTCACTTCAACCAAGTAAAGCGCCATTGAGTTATCAGAACGCTGATACTCCTTTGACTTAGTTGACGACCAACTGCAAATTGCCTCTTACAGTTTGTCGCTGGACTCTGAGCGCTTTGCATGCTCGTAGTCCGCCCAAGAGGCTTTCATACTCCGCTGCGTTATTGGTCATGACAAAGTGTAATTGAATGGCGTACTAGAATCGATCTCCCTAAGGGGGTACTAGCATGACTCCAGCCCCCGAGCACTCATTGGCTCGAGACCCATCGAAGTACATGGTCCAACGACCTTCTTCAGATCTATCGAGCTCAGTAGCAGGTGGTGCTGGATTCGTCCATTCCGCTACAAAGTCTACCAATATCTGGGACTTGATCGCCGTACGAGCTGAGAACTGGATATCAAACTCGGTGAGCTCCATGGCCCATTTGGCTATTCGACCACTGGCGTCTTGATTTCTTAGGATCTCCCTAAGTGGAAAGTTGGTCGGTACCATGACCTTATGGGCTTGAAAATAGTGGCGTAGCTTTCTGGAGGCCATGAACAGTGAGTACAAGAGCTTCTGGATCTCAGGGTATCGCTCCTTTGGTCCATGCAAGACTTCGCTGACATAGTAAATTGGCCACTGCACCCTACCCCTTTCAACTATTAACACCGTGTTTACGGCCTGCGGGGTTGCTGCTAGATATAACAGCAAGGTTTCCCCCGACCTTGGTGTGGTTAAGATAGGTGGACTGGACAGATACTGTTTTAGCTCTTCAAAAGAGTGGGTTGTTTCTTCTATCCATGTGAAACCATCATGTTTGCGGAGCTCCTTGAAGAAAGGCAGCCCACACTCGCCTAACCAGGAAATGAAGCGACTTAGAGCCGCCATGCATCTGATCAAAGCTTGGACCTCCTTTACACATCTAGGTGGTCTCATCCTTTCAATGGCTTCAATCTTTTCCGGGTTTGCCCCGATACCTTATGGACCGATCATGTAGCCAAGCACCTTGCCCGTCCTTACACCGAAGACACACTTTTCTAGATTAAGCTTTATTCGATGCCTGTTGAGGTTACAGAAGGTTTCCTCAAGGTCGGATATATGACTTGAGGCAAGCTTACTTTTGGCCACTATATCGTCCACATAGACCTCTAGATTTCGACCTATTTGATCTGGGAAGGTCTTCTGCATGAGGCGCTGGAAGGTCGCTCAAGCATTCCTAAGACCGAAAGACATGGTCGAATAGGAGAACATGCCGAATGGGGTAATAAAGGAAGTTTTCTCTTCATCTTCAGGTGATATGCTGATCTGATGGTAGCCGAGTAGGCGTCCAAAAAGCTCATCACCTAGGACTCTACTGTTGCGTCGACCAACTAGTCTATACGTGGTAGCGGGAAATTGTTCTCGGCACATGCAACATTCAAGCCCGTGTGGTTGACACACATGTGCCACTTGCCCCCTTTCTTCTTGACGATGACCGGATTCGCTAGCCACTCCGAATGCCCGACTTATCGGATGAAACTGACCTTGAGGAGCTTGTCGAGTTTGTCCCGGATGATTGCTTACTTTTTCGGGGGAAAACGCTCGAGCTTCACGCACAGTTTTTTATCGTGCCAATAGCTAGCTCAGACTCGACATTTCCTTGGGACTCCGAGCATGTCGAACGGTTCCCAAGCGAACACATCCGCATTCTTCCGGAGGAAAGTAACAAGTTCGAGTTCCTATTTAGGATATAAGAAAGATCCCAAATACACGACCTTGGTCAGATCCGCGCTGCTCAGTGGAATTGTCTTGGTTTCTCCTCCTGGCTAGAGGGCAACTTTCAGCCGAGAATTCTTCGTCTCTTGGTCGGGACCGATCGAGGCAATCGCCCGACCTCGCCAAGTGACTTTTCGTCAGCAGTCAGGTCGCTGCCTCGTTCCCTTTACGGTGATTACCCCATTTGGATCGGGAACCTTCAAGCATTGGTACACATGATGCGTGGTGGCCATAAACTTAGCAAGAGCTGGCATGCTGAGGATGGCATTGTAAGCTGACTCAAAATCGACCACCTCAAAGGTGATCATCTCCGTCCGAAAGTTGATCGGACTCCCGAACGTGACGGGAAAAATGATCTGGCCAAGAGGCTTGGCCGAGGTGCTCGGAACGATCCTGAAGAAGGGGACCGCTATTCTCTTGATCTTGGATCGAGAAACTTGCATCTTATCTAGGACCTTGGCGGATATGAGATCCAAAGAACTCCCACCATCAATGATGACTCACCCCACCGTAATATTGCTGATGGTCAGATTCACGACCAAAGGGAGTTTCTGAGGCGTGGTCATTCCAAGGGGACAATCATCCTTGGAGAAAGTGATAGGCAGCTCGAACCACCTGAGCTGCTGCAAGGGGGGCTTGCCTTGAACAACATGGTGCACCTCCCGTGCTGCCTCCTCCAAATACCTATGGGATTTATAGGCCGAGGAGCCCCCAAATATTACCGTGATATGATTGTGGGGCTCCTGGTATTCCATATCCTCGTCGTCGTCATCAGCGGGCTGCTTGCCCTTGCTGCTCTCACCCTTCTCTGGAAGCATGGGCATATGACCCTTGCCATTGTAGAACCTTTCTAGGTGGAATGCCCAGGTCCTGCAATTGCGAAGATCGTGCCCGTAGACTTGATGAAGCAGGCAAAAACGATCGTTTGGTGGAATACCTTGGGTATCGTGACCTTGGTCATTGCGATTTTGGTCGTTACGCTGCTAGGGTGGTTGGCCCCTACCTCTCCACATTGTTGCGACTGTGGAGCTCTTGGCGGATGATGCTCGATGGCCGCCGCCATGCTTGGCGCAGACGACCTCTTCTTCTTCTTCTTTATCTTCTTCTCTACAGAGCCTGGATTCTTCTTACTCGTGGAGCCTTCTAAGCCCTACCGAGGCAAGTAGCTTCTTCGGCCCAAGATCTTCTTCCATCGGATCGCCTCATCGGCATTTGCATATCGATCCGTCATGCGGAACAGCTCGTTGGCCGTTAGGTCTGGATGGATCTCCAAATCTTGCGTGAAACGTATGTCCCGAACTCCAAACTTAAGAGCACAGACAACAGCTTCATCTGAAATATTTGGGATAGAATTTCAGACCTTGATAAACCTTTGAACGAAGTGTTGCAAGGACTCCCCTTCGGTCTAGATCAAGTGCTCGAGATCGCGCTCCTTACCTGGGTGGATGTAGCAGCTTTGAAAGTTCGCTTGAAGTGCTTCGCTGAGTTGCCTCCAAGAGCGGATTGACCCCTCTTTTTGATTGAAGAGCCACGTCCGAGCAGCCCCATCCAAGACTGTGGGCAGGAAGTGGCCATAACTCCCTTATCCCCTCCAGCTGCCCGTGATGACTTCTGATGCGAGGACCAAGGTGAGAGAATACCTCTCGATGCCTACGCGGCGGAGACTGTTCTGAGGTCGAATATTCAGTATGCCCGTGACTGGAATGGGCATATCTTTGACCCCGCGAGGTCGTTTGGGAATCGCTCCAAGCATCCTCACGGTGCCGATCATGCTTCCTACAGCCTTCCCGAGCAGGGCTCCAAGAGTCACCGTGACGGGAGCGAACAGGAGAGTGACGCCAATTGTCCTGAGAAACACTCCGAGCTTCCTTGTCGCGAGGTGATCCTGAAAGCTTCATGTCGGCGGCGAGCTTCTCTAGATTTTTGGTTACGGCCGCGCCCATTGCCTCCAAGTCCACCGACTGTGAAATTTCAAGATCGCGACGATCAAGGCTATAGCTCGCAATCGCTCAACACTCTGCGGAACGGGAGGGGGTGATCTTGGCCGTCGATCGTGCACATGCTCCAATGAAAGGTTCCCGCGGGAACTCCCGTGAGCTGAGGATTCAGCCCTGGCGCTCGACTTTTCACGAGCTTAGCGACGAATGCTCGCCAGGGTTCTGTTCAGAGATGCCTCCAGATGGCTCTTGGCTGCCTCATAGCGACGATAACGTGCAGCCCCCGAGGATTCAACCTCGAGATATTCTTCTCCTCCCGCCATATACAGGGACCGCGAAGGTGACATCATGGTGTCTCCTCACGACGTGGTCTCGTGATCGGGCTCAAAATGATTAGGGATGTCCAAACCATCGTAGAGACCATCACACTCCTCATCATTTGTGAGGGAATTGCACTGTGAACGGAGGAAATGCTCTCATGTCGCAACAAATGTGAAGGACTCCTGCTCGGCAGACATTCGGGTCACCACACCACTAAGTCTTCATCGGTGTAGTACATGTCGTCATCCTCAACGTCATTGAAGGCGCAAAGGTCCTGCGCATCTTGAGAATTCAGTATCTTCAGGGATTCTTTACAAAAGGATCTCACCAGTTGATCCCCACAGACGACGCCAGCTGTCAACGTTTGGAAAACAGGTTCCCCGCCGAGCTTACTTGTTGATTGAGGGATCAACCAAGGCCCCTTTCCCGTGAAGGGTTTACGTCTGAAGAATGCTGTTAGGATGCGATGCTCGAAAGGATAGTGGACAAGGAATTTTTATACTGGTTCGGGCCTTTCACGATCGAGATAACAACCCTACATCCAGTGATCTTACTATTGCTTGAGTTCTTACAGGAAAGCTTGTGTGTGCTGCGCATGTATATGTGTGTGTGTCTTTCTCCTCGTGCACTCTGATCTACTGCAGGAGTATTTATAGGTGATCGAAATAACTACAGCCGAAAAATACGCCATTACTGCACTCGGACGTGACTGTAATTGCACCCTTGATTTTTGCCATTCCGTGTCGTGGACATGATGGACTCAGATCGTAGCATAGTGGTCTTTAATCATAGCGTAATTATCACCACGTCGTCTTTATGGGTCGAGCACGACCTGTTGGACATACTCGGGATTTTTACTTAACTCTGACCGACCGTCACGCACATCCGAGCAAGCATGCTCGGGGAATTATGGCACATGCTTGGGGATGAGCCTAAGTATGGTTGGGGGTGGACCCACCAGCTGGTCCATCCGAAGATCTTCATTGAGAACACCATCCAAGGGCATACATGGTCGGTCGAAAGCCGGCTGCCGAGGTATAATGGTCTTTATGGAAATTAACCAATCCCCGATAGCTTGTTACTTTATTTAATGATAATTTGCTACTTTATTAGTTAATTCGTTATTTGGCATGGTATTTCATCAATGTTGTCACTGTCTGCACTTTTATGATCCTGGACTAGTGCAGTATACACAGAGGTTTTCGAATTCATAAATCCAGGTCCAACAGAGTGCTTATCATTGTGTTAGTTGTGTGAATTGGTTCATTGAGAGAGTTGTGATGTGATTGCCACTGCTGTGATCATGTGCTTGACACAAGGTTGCTATTGTTAAATTGTGTCGCTAACCTCGAGTTATCATCGACATCGTTATGTGCATTATTGGCATCATAACATCGGGCCACCTCAGATCAACCAAATAATTTAAAACAAGCAAATTAAAGGATAAGACTTAGGCCGAAAGTCATATTATATTTTATTAGTACAAATTTTCCTCATCGCTTATAACCATTTTATCTTTCATATTCATAAAGTTTTATAAAAGATGAGTATTGGAGCAAGCTTATCAAATCCTGAGATCTCGTCGGCTATAGGGACAGCAATAGGGTGGATATCTCTGGGTATGACCGCTTCAAATCCTCCACCTGAACTGAACACGTGCTGCCTACCCGAACCCACTATGATTCAGGAGCACAGATCTGTGCCCACACTCGAACCCGATAGGTACCCGATACCCATTGAATATACATGGGTAGTACATCATATATATTGTACAATCACACACATGTCTCATAATTTGATAATCACACACAACCACATAACACAATGTCACAATTTAAGTCCAATTACAATCACACACAAGTCTTATTTAAATCTTACTACAGTATCACATAGCACAATATATAAGTTTTTTTAATATATATCTCATAAAAGTGAGGCTCGATATTATAGGATACCTATTGAGTACCTATGGTACAATTTGGCACCCATGCTTACCTTATGACCTTATCGAGTACTCAAACCCAAAAACCTCTAGATCTTAAGTGCTACCAACATCCGTTTATCGAATCGAGTACCCACCCAGATCCAAACTCATGGGTAAAACTATCATCCCCGCTGGCTCCACCCACACATTTCCCAAATCCCTTTCACTACAACACGTCAAAGCTCCGATGGCGCCTATAAATGCCTTTAAAACCTTATAAATGCCTTAAAAAGATTTTAGATGGCGCTTTACATGGCGCCAAGAAAATGGCGCCAGAAAAGTAATTAAGGCGCTTAATTATCCACGCGCTTTATATGCCGTTATTTCCACCATACGGTGGCGCTTATAAGCTACCGGATCCTCAGATTCATGGCGCTTATAAGCGCCGGGTTCTCTATTCATGGCGCTTATAAGCGCCGGGATCCTCAGATTCATGGCGCTTATAAGCGCCGGGATCCTCAGATTCATGGCGCTTATAAGCCCGGGTTCCTCTATTCATGGCGCTTATAAGCGCCGGTTCCTCTATTCATGGCGCTTATAAGCACCGAGATCCCTATATTCATGGCGCTTATAAGCGCCGAGTTCTCTATTCATGACGCTATAAGCGCCAGAGTTTCAACCGTCATGGCACTTATATGTGTCGATTCCCTATTCATGGCGCTTACTAGCACCGGATCCTCTATTCATGGCGTTTGAAATCGAGGGGTTCTCAAGGCGTGGCACTTATAAGCGCCTATATATCTCTTCCAAGGCTAATACAAATTAATATCACATCTAATTACATCACAAGCCAAATTACATTTCAAGACAAATGCATTCTTACCAGTCGAATAACCAAAAACCGAATCAATAAACCGAATTAATTCGTTCGGTTTTTTCGGCTATTCGTTAACCAATTCTCAACCAGCAGGAGCAATCACCAATCAAGATCGATCTTAAGGAAAGAAAGTGCATGCAATACAATGTCCGCACATCACACATTGACCAAGATGACCAAAGATAGCATCACACATCATTACATCAATATATTAGCACATCACATATAAATACCAATAGTAGATTAAGAGTTTCAAAAGTTTAAAGCAAGAGCTGTGCTTCAGAACATGGAGTAGCTCAAGAGCTGTTTCAGAGTCTCAGACCTTCAAGAGCTGCATACATACGCCCAAAGTTCAAAGCAATAGCTGCTTCAGAACATGGAGTAGCCAATGCCTATGCTTGCACCTTCAAGAGCTGCTTCAAAAGTTCAAAGCAAGAGTCTCAAGTTAAGCTCAAGAAACCTCATGCCGCTTCTTCAAGAACTTCAAGACATTCTTAAACTGTGAAATGACAAAACAAAAGTGTGAGCATTCTCCGCTTGCAAATTTCATAATGCAAAGCCAATAAATGAGTAGATTAGCCATTTACTCATTAGGTATATTTACTCTATCAAAGAACATGAGGCATAAAACAAGATCAATTACAACCAAATCTCAAAACACACACACATACTACAGCCACATTTTAGATATGTTAAGCCTATAACAATATTACGATCACAACATCGAGCATGCGAATGTTGTAACTAATTGTTTGACAGAAATGAAAAATACACACATCACACCAAATATGAACTGCCGGAGCCAAATTTAAGTGAAATGCATGCACAAATGTACAATGATACACATAATTCAAAACGCACAAATGTACAATGATACACATAATTCAAAACATGTACTTCGGCTAAGTCTAAAATTTATAACCAAGTCACTATAACTGATAGTCCGCACTCGTATTTACACAATTCAACAAAAGTTTCATCATTTCTCGTGCTACGTAAGAAATGCAATTTCTGTCAATCCAAGCGACGTTATGAACACAAGACCACAAATAAGTTAGCAACAACTGGTGGTAGACAACCCATAGCGTAAAATACAGAGTACTTCTATGGATTAATCAACAAATATAAGATATTGAACTTTATATGGTAGTTCCTATCAGAGTATCGACTCCCAACCCATTGTCTCCTATTGAACCAACTCTAGCACTCATATTTGCAACCAATGAAAATCCTCTCCCGGTCTCAGTCTCTCAGAGCGGTCTCCAACCTTTAGGAATGGCCACATATGCTGGCAAAACAGATGAATTTAGAGTAGGCATGCCGCAAGATCAGTTGGGAATGCTAGCAACATCTATTTTCAAAAAATAATATGAAGGAGAAGAAGTGGTGAAATATCACAAGAAGAAGCGGAAAATTAAAGTGATGCGATGAGATTAAGTTATACCTTGATCACTAAAATAGGGCCAATAGCATTCACTTCATATGCCAGGGATGACTTCTGAACTTTGCTCAATGTAGTCTCTGCAACACGTGATGAAAGGAACATCGTTTCAGATAACTCGTAACCAATTAACTAGATCAATTCAAGCTGGAGCATTCCGCTCAAATGTGAAGCAGACACTGGTTGTAGCACATCCGAATTGAAAGGATACCAAATGCATTGATCGCAGGTTAAGGGATCCAGATTCGGGAGGACGGAGGACAGGAGGTTGCGCCGCGCTTTGGTGGACGGAGGTGTCGAGGTGGTCACTGCGCCGAGAGGACTACCGGACGGAGGTGCCAAGCACACCTAGCTGGCTAGCCGAATCCTGAGCTCGGGAGGGCCAGCAGCGTTATCAATCACAATGTGAAAAAATAGCTTCATGTTTTCATCTATTTGGGTATCTCACAAGAGTAATCAAGTATGAGATTCAGATTTGAGCAACTAATGAATGCTTCACCACTTAATGGTCTATAATACATCAATTTAAATAGCAAGAAATACAACAATGTTCCTTATTACAGATGTCAGCCGAACAGTTCAATGAAATGGATCTAGCATTGGAAACGCTCACGAGACATAATAATTATGCAGACTAATATAAGTCGACCTCGCCTAGTTGCCTTTTCAAGTTCTCCCGCTCATTTAACATCTTTGCTTCACTCTCAAGTTTTGAGCCCCGAGTCTCATTCTCAAGCTATCCCCACACATGTTCAAATAGATAAGATAACATGCAAGGACAAATCAATGTTGACAAGAGTTTAAAATACGAGACCTCGGCATTTAGCTTAGAAACAGATAATTTTGAGTCATCTTGCAAATATGAAAGTTCCTTCTTAAGGGCTTTCTTCTCCTTTCTGAATTTTACGCTAACCGCTACAAAAATTGACTAGACAAAACTCAAATACCCATGTTAGAGTAGAACAAAACCTTTTCTCAATGCCAATGCAACAATGTAATCATTCTCCACTGCACCAATATCAAAATCAAACAAGTCATCGATCCGAAAAAATGAATTAATCGAATTTTGGTTTTGATCTTCGAGGAAAATTGATGTGCTTACCCTATACATTAAAACAAAGACAATGACTAAAAATCAAACAATGTCTTGGAGTCATCCAATACATCTTTGGTAGCCAACAAGCTCAATCACGATCATTAGGAGGGCGGTATATTAGCTTAATGCATCTCATGGATTATCCAATTGTAGCAGATGCAAGTTCAAGTAGGATCAATTGAAGTAATTCCAATCCCATGTCGAGCTACCATGTGGTGAAAGCTATAGATGGCATTGTTCTATAAACTTGTGGAGAAGTCAACAAATTGGAGAAATACACTAATGGTTGGCATTATCGACTAAAAAGCAAAGAATGCCAAAATTTCGAATCGAATTGGCAGCTTTCCCACTTTTGGCAAAGATATGGATAAAAGAAAGCCATCAACATCTTAAAGACTATGCAAAGACCATTTATCATGGAAATCTAAAGCAAAATATGGTAGGGAGTTTAAACTTGTAGATCATAACGCCTCAAAATGACATAACTTCGTGAATAGAGGAGGCAACATTTACCCACAAGACTCACAAATCCACTTATGAACATTATCTCTTTCTCTAGAATATCTCTCGCTTCAGACTCAGCTTCCTAGCAACCTGCCGAATCACCTCGAGGCGCCTCCTTGCACATTGCTCATCCGAAGCGTAAATAACAACTGTTAGTGCATGATACAAGTGCGTACCAAAAGGTTTAAAGATGAAGTGACAAAGCCATGAAAAGTGTACAGAATTCCATATGCTTCTCAACCAGAAAGATGAAGTGCACGATAGTGACAAAGAATCTTCAAGATTTTTAGTTATGCAATATTGTAAATGGACAAGGATAACACATTATACAAGAAATAATAGATGTTACTAAATATATAAGCACTAAAGAGAAAACAAATATACTTTGAAAGGTTCATCTTCTCTAGATAGTCACCTTCATTAAATTCCTGGCAGCATGCTACTAAAATGCTATTAACTTCAATTAATAACATCGATACTTCATAAAAAATAAATGAAGATCAAGGTTTTGGTTTCTTTATATGAAGAAAGACTTTGCTTGCAATCCTACATATTGCTTTACATTACGCCAACGATTCATCTTTCTATATATATCACATCGATCAATGGCTTAACTTCCCTAAAAATCCAACGCTTAACTAATCAAAATGTAGAATCATTCAAAACAGCCCACCAAAAGATTCGCTTGTCAAGATTTTAACATATTGTTAAGCACTTAAGCTTACAGGCCTATTGTTGGCAATTCAAATATTGTTAAGCACTTAATCTTAAAATGCAAATATGCAATTTTGTCTTTAAACCTACAGCTCTCGTTCTACTCATGGTTCAAACTATTCAGCTTTAGCTCGAAAAAACAACATTTCCCATGTTTTCCAACTACTAATTCAGTCATAGGATTGCCAAACCAATCCTATTTTAGCTTATCTTCTTCTGGATTTGACCAACCAACATAACACTTAACTACAAACACTAATTCGGGGCATACTGCATTTAACCATGCACTCTAAAAGCGATTTAGCCATCAACCATGGGAAGTTAATTAATAGTACAGCTTAAGCTATCTTACCACTTTGCCATAGCTTCCAAAGACCAATCTTGCCGAGGTGGACATATTGATTGACCATCTTATCGCCATTTTCATCCTAAACATGCCAAAAGGAGAAAGTTATTATAGTGTTAAATACAAATCGTAAGTGCTCTTAGAAATCTTTAACCTACTAGACATGCAAACTTGCAAAGGCCATGGCATAGCTATCGAAGTTTGCTATCTAAGTCGCTATATACTTGTGACCAAATATGCTCCAGATTTGTGACTAAATGAGCCATGGATAGGCACTTTAAGGATCTAATATAGTCCTCGATAGTACATCTTCTACCTTATTGTTTCATCTAATTCAAAAATAAGATGGAGAGCTTACCAAGAATCTAATTGATGCTGCATTTGATGCAAATATCCAAGGTGTCAGTGCAATCACATAGGAGAGGAAAATGTTAGAATTTAACCGAGCAAAGTAAAGATAAATATTCCAATCTGTAGACCTTGAACCATCCTAAGACAAGCACAAGACATGCATGAAGTGTAGTTATATCCCAATTTGCTTTTGGGTCAACAAAAGAGATATAAAACACATACCAAGTTGCCAACATAGGTCATCACAGCTTTACATTTGCATAAATACATGGGTCTTTATAGTTTCCCACTAGCAAAAGTACATAGGTCTTTGTATTTTGAGTAGTTTCCCACTAGCAAAAGTACATGGGTCTTTGTATTTTGAGTAGTTTCCACTAGCAAAAGTACATGGGTCTTTGTATTTTGAGTAGTTTCCACTAGCAAAAGTATATCAAAAGGCTAGTTAGTAATATGTCACTTCATATTGCACATGCATCCAAAGAACCAAGCTTCATGTCCTTTATGAGATCTCAAATTATGAAACAAAGTTATAATGCATAGTTTCATGAATAGACAAGTACTCTAGTAGGAAATTAACAATTAAATACCTAATATAAAAAATATGAAAACTGTACAGATGATAAATATTGTGATTATAAACCTCCATAAAAATATAAATAAAATAAAGACAAGCAAAGAAAGGTATCAGCAACAAGCAGCCTCTCTGTTCTTTGTTCTCATATGGCTCCACATCTAGAGTAATTAGAATTTGTAGCTTCAGTTAGCATTCCATGTATACTCATACATATGTATAAAAAAGTAAGATCTCATTAATTCACATTCAACTCTCATGGAATGGTTGTCGATGAGGTGGGGAAGTGAAGTTTACCTAATGATCGCTTGGTCGATTTAGAATTGAACGTGCATTTAGAAGTGAGCCATCACGCCCATTACCTACATATTCAAAAGTTCAATTCATTGTCTTCAATATTCAATCAACACAAGAAAATGAATATAAAAATATGGAGCTAAATTTCATACATTGTGAAGTGGCCAAGGATACACAAGCCAATAGCGTAACCCAACTTCGTGACTCGTGTTGTGGACGAGGAGTATGACATTGTTGTCAAGAACGACATCAACTAGAACCTCGTAGTATTCTCCCAACGGCAATCCATCTACACATATGAATGTCGATCCGTGCGTTGAAGTCTTCCGTGTGCCACTATTTTGGAACCGCCAATAGAACATAAAGAAACTTCTTTTCCACCCTATAGAAAAATATGACTTCATATTCATAAAATAATTTACAAATCATAATTCTAAATTGGAAGTATATCATACCACAAATGATTGTGTTCTTGGTAGAACTTTCTGTTTTTGTGGAAGATTCTCCTTCCGTGGAACTTGAACCTTCATTTGTGAAACTTTCTCCTTCTGTGGAACCTTCTCCTTCTGTGGAACCTTCTCATGTGAAACTTTCTCCTTCTGTGGAACCTTCTCCTTCTGTGGAACCTTCCCATGTGAAACTTTCTCCTTCTGTGGAATCTTCTCCTTCTCTTGAACATTATGAACTTTTGTTGGGACAATGTTATTTATTCTACTTTCAGAACAAGATTCTTGTGGTTGCTCATTTTCCATACCATCCACCTAAGAATGGCTCAATTAATACAATTGATGGTTTCATGCAAAATTTACTTTAAAGGCTCATGACTCAAAGATGCAAAATAATTAATTAAACATGAGATGCTAACTCGTAAGTTGTTTTGGATTGGTTCCCTACCATTTTGTTGTCCAAGATCTGAATGCTTCCTTCAAGGCTCAACAATAAGCTCCTAAGTTCTTGGTATCGTTGTTCAGACTTATCCCTATATGCTTGCAAACTCGCTTTAAGTTGTGCATTTTCTTCTTCAACATTCTTTAACGCTGTGACAGCTTTTGCAATAGTTACCGACTTGCACCCTCCTAACAACCCCAAGCCACGACTCTACCTTTCCTTTCTTCTCGATATATTTCACCATACAAGTCATCACCATCATCAGTTGATTTCAAGCGAGGTTTTCATCTTCTGCGAGACGCCTTTCAATCACATCCTAATGAACAAATTTAAATCACTAAATGTAGAAAAGAATATGATAAGCACAAATAATAAGAATATGTCAAATCTGAACTTACTATCTTTTCTTTGCTAGCAAAGACTAACAAATTTCCCCATTTTTCCTCTTGTTTACAACAAGGTATGTCTCACTCTACATGGTTCACGCCCAAGTTGTTCTTCCTAACAACACAAAAATATTAATGCATAGCAGATTGAATTAAACCTATTTAATTTCTATGTTGCTTACCAATATATTGTTAATTACAACATAGCTTCTTGATCCGGAGGTATGAACAAAGATTTGTTTGATTTGAACGGATTTCCTTGTTCTTTCTTGCTCTAACCTAAATAAGGAAACTTAAGTGTCTTAATAGTGTAGATACCAATGTAAACATAGACCATGCAGTAAAATTTGCATACATTTGATTCTTCTTTACTCCAATGCTCTACAAGCCACTCCCACTCATCATCAGGAATTCTTTCCTTACATCCATTAGCAATATTCTCCTCCCTTGACAGATTTTCATCATAGTACGTCTTCTTCAAAGTGCACTTAAAGTCACGCCATTTCTTCCCAGCAGATCTCAACACCCAATCTTCACATATTGGATTGATGTGAAAAATTTCTGCACAACAAATGAAATGTGAAATGTAAAAGAGGATTACATCAATAAGATAGAAGAAGAAAATTACACCAAATTGAGTAGAATAGAAGATTACGGTGACATTGTCCCATATCCTATGTTTGCCTTCCACCAATCTCCAATCTGATCTCTTCAATGTTAAGTGTCCCCTTAACTAGACTAGCAATGAAGTTAGCGAAATTGCAAGTTCTCACTCCACATGGTGACCATATCTATTGACCTTAACATCAATCTTGACACCTTTATTCCCTTCCCAGATAGATAGCATTCTTGTTGGGCCCCTACCTTTCTTTTTCTTGGCTGAATGATACAATGTATAGTTAGGATATAAATACAACATGCGGCTGATGTGATAGTATATATTAAAAAGAAATGAGCATACGTGAATGTATATTTGGCACAGGGTGATAAACCTCTACATCATCATTACCGCCATCACCCACATCATCATAGTCATTGCCATAGTCATCGTAGTCACCATTTCTTTCATCTTCATCATCCATTGCATAGTCAGGATCTTCTAATCCATCAACATCCGCTTCATCAAGTGTGGTTCTCTATATGTAGCAACTAGTTAGCATGACACATTTTTGAATGTTGAAAATGCATGCACCATGCTCCATAAAATCCAAGGCACTAATATATAAAGATCAATATACAAAGATCAATTTCAAATGCAAGCTATCTATATGTATGCAAAGAAGATACAAGAAATAAAAAATGAATTCAAGACAAATTCAATACAATACCTTTCTTTTCTTGTTTTGCTTCTCAGTGACATTAGTTGATAATGGTATAGGACGAAGGCTAAGCTTCTTAAGTAGTTCATTGTTACGCTCAATCCGATTTTTAGATAATGTCATATGGAACTTCGTCACCTCGCTTTTTCCTCGCCATTTTGACTTCGCAAGAAGACAAGAAACCGCTACAATAAGAATAATATTAGAACTAGGATTAGAAAAGGAATTTTAGACAAACATATGTATACAATACAGCTTAGGAAAATAGAACTAGAAAATTTTACCGCTTAGACTTTGTTGCTTTATGTAGAGATTCATCAACTGTCACACCATTTATATCACCCCTAACATAAGTGTTATCATCACAAACTCTAGCAAGCAATTCATCATTTACTGGTTCAATAGGCTCCCTGAACGCACACTACAGGAAAACGCAGTTTTTTCGTCGGCCATTTGCCGACGAAAATAAGGGTTTTCCCGACGAAAATACACATTTTCGTCGGTTTGCCGACGAAAATAGACCGACGAAAATATTTAGACGAAAATATGCAATTTTTTCGTCGGCAACCGACGAAAAAACTATATTTTCGTCGCCAAGACGTAGTCGCATTTAAAACAAAGCCGTCCGATGCGTGTCGCATGCCACGTCATCATTATTTTCGCCGCCGAGGTGGCCGGCGAAAATACCGAGCGCTTGTTCGAAGACTTCAAGATTTTCGCTTACCACTCGCCGACGAAAATATCGGATCAATCCGCCATTTTCGGCTTGTTTTCGTAATGCGATGGCGAAAGCCCAAGATTTTCGCCGGCCACGCTAATTATTTAAAATATCGAGGTTCCCGCAATCTTTTTTGCTTGCTCGCTTTTGAGTTCCCAAAATACGCTTTTACGCAAAATTGACATACACCGAACTATATTACTCGTAACATTCACAAAATCATATTAACATCACATTCGCAAATGCATCACATTAATATCGCAAATACACCAACATATATATATATATATATATATATATCAATCCAAAACATATCACGAGTTTTATGTAGCTAGAACATACATATGCATCACATTAATATCACGAGTCTCCCATCCATCTCAACAATGTACAATACTAACTCTCGGGTCGTTTGAATTATGGCCACTACCTCCAGAGGCAAAGAAGCTCGCGACATTTGGATTAGGAGTGCGAGCTTGAACCCCGAGCACCGCCCCGTGGTGGAGGCGAAACGCCGCCACGGCGAAGGAAGCCGAGAACCTCAGAGAGTCATGAAATTTCACATTAGTACACAATGAATATATATATATGGAGATTCTGAATTAATCTAAAGCATATGTACTCATGTGCTTGCTCGTGGCATATACCCGTGAGAACGGCCGAGGAGGCCGAGAACCCTATAGAGTAGTTATGAAATTTCATGTTAGTCTAGAATTACAAATATTTTTCAAACCGAATTAACCTAAAGTATAATTACTCATGTGCTTGCCCCGGAGGTGGATACCGTGAGAATGGCGAAGGAGGTCAAACGTAGGCAAGCCGTGTTGAGTGCCCACAACAAGATGCTTTCTTGCATATAGTCAAAGTGTTAGATCCCAATAGTAAAAATTAATCGATATGTTGAGATTTCGAGCTTTTACCTGAAGAGCTCCTTGGAAGTACACCTGCGTTTGCCTTAAATGCGCCATCTCCGCCAGATTGCTATCACCACGCTGTTAGCTAGCCTCCTCACGTTGTTTGCGAGCTCGCCTCAGACTCATAAACCTCGTGATTATCCCCGGAGTAGCGAGAGCTGCTCAGGAGGACACCGACGCCTTCCTGGGACAGAGCGACATCGAGTCCACAACCCCGTTGAACATGGAGAACCCAGCAATGATATATATGAAACGGAAGGCATTAATAAAAAGGTGGACTATACACAAATAAGGGGATTATTTCACCTTCCATGTCTTTTGCCCCCACCACTGTATAAGGCCGAGACATCGAGGTCCTCACTCCTCCGCTTGTACTCCGGGCCGTGACGCCGAGCCATTTCATCCCCATATTGCTCCTGCATGCCGAGAATACTAAAACAACAGTTTGAAGACATAAATTTCATC
Source organism: Guadua angustifolia (assembly GCA_036346375.1). NCBI lineage: Eukaryota > Viridiplantae > Streptophyta > Magnoliopsida > Poales > Poaceae > Guadua > Guadua angustifolia. The sequence continues at coordinate 45,986,662 of CM070507.1, read as the reverse complement.
AAAGTAGGACGAACAACTCACAATCCTCTGAGTCGCTGACTGGGTGCACAGCTGTCCAGGCGACTCTGGATCGGTGCTTCGATGTCCGCGAAGATAAACATCGATGTAGCTCGGGGCAACGCCACTTTCAGCCTCCTGTAATCCAAAGTTAGCGACATGCATTCAAAAGCGTACTGAACTAAGGCGATATACTTACCATGCGCCTCGCTAAGCGGAGGTGTCCATCCACGCCGTACCGGTGCAACACCGGGTCACCTGCCGCTCTGTTGCCTCGCTTCTTGTTGGACCTAGCAACAAAGTCAGCCGACGCCCAGTACGTGCACAAGTACCTGTAAGCTTCGGGGCACTTCATCATCCAGGGGATGGACGCCTAGAGGTACTCATCCTCGCGCAGGTAGATCTTGGAGGCCCCGAGCTTCTTGGTCATTTTCTCCTTTTTCACCCCCTTGTAGTAGGAACACACCGCCTGGATGCGTGCATTGGACATCATGTCCTTCACGACCTTATGGGCCGCCTTTGTTAAAGACTTTTCCGCCCTATCTTGATTTATGGGACATCCCCGCCCTCCAAAGCAGTACCTCTCCTACAAAAACAATTATTGAGCTAGCGACATATCACTACAAATGAATGAACTCAGAAAGAGGTAAGGAACTCACCTGAATCGTGCGAAACTGCGTCAACAAGAAAAGCCACGACGCCTCCAGAGCCAACCTGTAGTGCTCCCACTTTAGGCTGCCATGCACCCCGCTGATGGTCACTGCACCGGTAGTGGTGGCGGCAGAGAGCTCCCAAGACTGCGTTAACTTGCGATCGCTGGTGCCTACCCTACCACGCCACGTCATCCCATTGCCTACAATTAATGAAATCAAACATGTTAGATTCTCGACAAGTTACTTTTTCAAAATGACAAAACTAACTTACCAATCCCCATGGGGCCTAATCACCCTCCGCTGGTTAGGTTCAGCCCTTGGGGGGATGTTGTTGGATCCCCGGAACCTGAAAAATGCCAAAAATGAGAATCACAAGTCTAGGCATATAAAAATTTACATTGAAAACACGAATACCTGAAACGCTGTGAAGAAGGCGCCACAGCGTCCTCTGGGATCTCTTCATCACCATCATCCTCCGCTAACTCTTCCGCTACCTCCTCCACCGCTGTTGCTACGTCCTCAGACTCGTTCGAGGAGTCGGAGGTAGACTCCTCCACCTCTGGTGCTACCTCCTCGTTGGCCTCTCATGCCTGCTCCATGCACCCCAGAGCCGCCGCCCTCTGCCGCCTGGGCAGTCCCTTGGAAGAGGCTTTCCTGACTCCTCGAGGACTCCTGTCCACTGGACCCCTCACTCTTCCCCTTACCCCCACTCCTCCTGGAGGTAGATCTAGTGAGCTTACCAACAATCTTATCCTTCGCGTGCTTGAACATCTGCAAAAGTTTCAATAGAGTAAGATTACACATTTATAACAAATTATAGAAACAATGTGGAAGTAGTAAGAAATATAATCAAAGTAGTAAGAGGATATGTACTTATCAAAACTCATCAGCGTCTCCAGGTTCATTGGTGACTCGTTGTCTAGAAAGATGTGTTTTCATAGAATCCCGATGTCGTTTCTTTGATGGACGAGGCTCAACTATTAGGTCTGTGGCATCGATGGCTACCGATGAAGGTCATCCCCATGAGCAACCCGAAAAGATCTTGGCGCACCTTCTTCCCGGTAGACATCCGCTTCTCATCGCCCATCGTGATCTGCCGACGAGTCAAGATCCCCTGTGAGGATATAACCGCTCACGGGTTAACTTTATATGCTACCCACCAAGCATGCAAGCCGATGAGGATAGTTCAGTAGTACACTTGCTCAACTCCGGTGAGCAAGCACGAAATTGTCGTGGCCTTGAAGCCTTGATCGGTGCTTGACCTCTGTCATGCCAAATTCGCCGACACGCAGTGCCATTGTTAGGATCAAACCAATCACATTCAAAGAAAACTACTCTCGAGTTCTTAGACCCCCAAACTTGTACTCAATTATGTTTTGAAGAACACCATAGTAGTTAATTACGCGCGCACTTGCATCGCACGCCTTAGTTACCACTCCGCTGCTCATAGTGGCCGCAAGTGGACGCCTCGCCCAATGTTGCTGTTCGAAACGAAACCCATTAACATCGTAACGACCGGGTTCCTTGTCGAACGGTACTGCAGATAGCTGCATCAGTCATCATGGACGCCGACATCGAGCATGCCTTCGCATAGGTTAAGACATCCTTACTAGGTGCAATGAAATAATTTGAAGTTTAGGGTTAGAAAATTGGGAGGAGGATAAAATTACATGCTTTGGAACCACCCAACTAAACTAGGGCCGTTGTTTAACCCTCGCCGTAGCTTATCCAATCTGCTATTAGTAGGTTGGCGAGCGATTTCAATATTGTTGATCAAACAATCACAAGTGGACCCACCAAATGAGAATAGGTTCAGATTACACAATTTAATACAAAATACTTAATCGTTACTTACTCAAATATTTTTCCATTTCATCCATGTTGGAGTACATATAAAGCAAAGCCGAAGTTCCACTCACAGACACCTCATGTGGAGTAGAAGCGCCACAGATTTACCCTTCCAATCGAAAAATTTGAAGGTTACTCAGGGTGCTTCTTCTCGCGATATGATACCGTGTTGTAGGGCATTAACATTGTGCTCATAAAGTAAATACGCACTTGAGAAGCACGATATCTCTTTAGAGCATACGCCTCAACGATGCACCCTTCAACTCGCCTTGTTATGTCACGGTTGACTCGAGCTTTTTCAATTCTCTTTCCTCACAATACATCCACCAATTGCACAGTCCTCCAACCTCCGCTTCCTAGGGCAAATGCACCAACAGATGTTGCATCACGCTCATAAAACCGTGGGAATACTGCTCCATTTTACATACAAGTACCGGTATTTCTCTCTCAACTTTAGCATCATCTTCTTCGAGATTTCCTTAGCACATAACTGCCTATAGAAGTAACTAAGCTCCGCAAACATTCTCCACAACTCATCCTTGAAGTAGCCACTTAAACATTACGGGAGAAGTCTTTCCATTATGATGTGGTAATCATGGCTCTTAAGCCCATTTAGCTTCCCTCTTCGACATTCATCGCACGCTTTATGTTAGCTGCATGTCGATCTGGGAATTTAAGGGTTTTCAACCACCGAATATCTGCTTCTTGTCTTGAGGTTTCACACAATGGAGCTCGTGGCTCGGCAATTAGGCCCTTCAGATCTTGTACGATCTCGAGCGCCACGGCCGATCACAAATCTCGCTAAGTCTCTTCGTGCCTTCACATTGTCTTTTGTTTTGTCTTTGAAATCAAAGCACATGCTTACGATACTTTCCGCGACATTACGCTCTTGGTGCATCACATCTATATTGTGCGGCAGAATCAATGCCGCACAATAAGGAGCTCCCAAATTGCATGATATGAGTCCAGCTTGTGCTCCACTTTGAAACCTTCAACCTCCATCGTCTTTTACTACAAGCTGCCTATGCCAGCAGCTATCTCTCCACGGTCAAACGCATAGGCGGGCCCTTTGTAACAATGGTGTTCTTCGTAATGCAATGGACATCCGCCTAAAAGGGTGATTCGATGGTAGGAATCGCCGATGGCAATCAAAGAAAAATTTTCCACCATGCGGCACCCGAATGCATCCGAGTCATACATACAAATGGGACAACAAAGTCGACCATGAACACTCCAACCGACCATATGCCATACGCAGTAGATCGTGGACCGACTACGTATGCGACACGCAAAGTAAAGTTTACTTTCCGTAGTCATCATATGCCTCTACCCTCTCCATAACTCTTTCAACTCTTCCATTAATGGCGCGATGAACATATTGAGGTGCTTCCTCGATAATCGTGACCGGAATCACAAGTGCTTGAAATATGTACTCCTCCTTCAAGCACAATGCGTGGTAGGTTGTACGGCAAGATGAAAACCGCCAACAAGAGTACGGGTAGCACTTGTACTAAAAGGTGTGAACCCATCTGTCGCCAACCCAATGCTAACACTCCTAGGGTCACTTGCAAATTCGGGTCGAAGCGGTCCAATGCCTTCCACGCCGCCATCCGCCGGATGCACCATCACACCATCGATCTCACGAACACCTTCTTTATGCCACCTCATATGCCCGGCTGTTTTTTAGATAAGTAGAGACGCTTAATCCTATCGCTGATTGGCATGTATCGGAGCCGCTTCATCGCGACTTTTGTCGCCACCGTTATCCCTCATCATTTACCACCTCGACATATCTAGACTTGTTGCAAGATCTACAACGAGTATCGCTGGCATGTTCCTTCCAAAACAACATGCAATTATCCTCACAAACATCAATCTTCTCATATTTCATCCCAAGGCCGACAACATCTTCTTGGATCGGTACATGTCCTTCGGCATCTTATGGTTCGGCGGAAGGATATCACTAATCGCTTGGACTATATCGCTGTAGCACTTGTTCAAAAGTTGTACTTGACTTCATTGACATGAGCCGTGTCACCGCTCTGTAGGACGGTCACCTTGGTGAACTCATGCAATTTCTCTTCCGAGGCCAAAGGAGTCTCAGAAATCTTTGCACCTCCGCCCAGCTCCTCTTCCTAATTAACCTCAAACTCCCTAGCGATATCATTGAGCATCTCATCCATCCCGTCTTCATCCTCATGGTCCGACTCAACAATGGGCTCCGCCACCATGTTCGCACCATATCAAATAGTCGGGCATGAAACCAAACTTGCACAAAAGCCGCCTACATCCGACTTCATGTGGTAAGAATAGTTATGGCACTTGCTACACGGGGCACTTTGCGACACCACCAGCAGCCCTGTAAATGCATGGTCCACGAACGCCTGTGCGACGACTGCCCATTCTCTTGAGTGCGCCCTAGTCTTACTCCAACCATCATACATCCACCTTCGATCATCACCCATTCTCGAATCTAAACACATGCACCGATATCAACCACACGCTTAGTTGCGTAACAAGGGCTCTATTGGGAAAGATAGGTCCTAAACCCACCCAAGAATGGATGCGAGACGGATTTATGATTTAGCCTTACGGCGAACGAATTTCGGCAACATAACCTATCTGTTCTCCGAATGCACGCCAGCCTTGGTGCATCGGAGAACAATCGATCATGTCGCCGAGATTCCGCTCGGACCGCTGACTCGCTATAAATCCTACATATGTTCTAGCGCCCATTCCTAGGTCGTCCAAATTAAATCGACAATTCCGAACGCACACCTCACAAGTAAATGTGAGACGCGTGCGTTCGAGCAGGTGACGATAGGCTTGGTGACTAAATCGATTCTACTTAATTAAATCATGTTCTACCGATTTTAACCCCTAACTAATCATGGTCCAAACAAAATAAAATTTGGATTTTCGCCATTACCGCTTGGCTTCGATTTAAAATAGGCCTACTTAATTAATAAATAATAAAGCAATCATCAAATTAACTACTCGGCCGACGAAAAACTCACCTTGCTTGACGGGCGTTGCTCGGGAAGGAAGGTGGCAGGCGCACCGCGGCACTGGCGGGCGCCGGCGTGGGGACACGGCGGCGCGGCGCCAGGAGGATCCGCCGGACGGCGCTATCGCTGCAGTGCGTGGCGCGCGGCGAAGCGGAGCGACGCACGCGGGAGGCGGAGCGGCGCCAGCCAGGAGGCAAGGCGGCGCAGCAAAGAAGCGCCGACGGCGGGCGATGCAGCGCGAAGGCGTCGGACGCAGGGGTAGCGCGAGCAAGCCGCGCGCGATGCAGCGCGAGGGGCGCGCGCAGCGCCGGTTGCTACAGGGCAGCGCGAGCGCAAGGCGAAGGGCGCGTGCAGCGAATGGGATTCGCGGTTGGTTCACGGGCTTAACTTCGCCTTATTTTCGCGCGCCAACATGGCCGCGATTATAATACGCCCATGTGGCAACTCTTATATTTTAAATCGGCCGTAGACCGATGAAAATAAGCCTCCGTGCCACGTGGCACAATCCGAATGGCGACACTATTTTCGCCGGCCATGTCAAACCGATTTAAAATACTTTCAAATTATGTTGCCGCTCGAGCGATTATTTTCGCCGATTTAGGGTCCCGGCCGACGGTAAACATATTTTTTTCGGCTTATCTCGTTAGCCGATTTAAAATAAACTTATTTTCATCGGTTTTACGGGACCGATGAAAAAGGGTAGATTATCGCCGCTTAAACTAAGCCGACGAAAATAGTGAGGGCCGATTTATTAATTATCATTTTCCGTAGTGGCATTTGTATTCTCATGTTCTTCCTCATCTCTAGATTCCAAGTCATAAACACCTCTTTGCTTAGAAAATACCACAAGATGCCACTCTTTGTCGATAGGATCTTGCACGTAATAAACTTGCGTAGCTTGACTTGCAAGAATGAATGGCTCATGACAAAGCCTATCTCCAAAGATTTAGTAGGTGATTGAAATTCACAAGTGTTATTCCATACTTATCTTTCAATACCTCTACCTTGAACAAGATCAACCCAATCACATCTCAATCTATTGAACCTTTGTTAGAGTAGTTTAATTCGATGATTTCTTTGATGATGCCATAATATGTTACATCACCTACAGCTTGATTCTTGTCCTTGCACTAGAGAAGCTAGACGTTCTTGCAACCATGGTTACTCCAAAATTTTGTGTGGTTTTCCCATTGCCGTAGCTTTCCGCTTCAAATTTGTACCCATTTATATAATAACTATTGTACTTTGACACAATCTTGTGTGGCTTGCTAGCCAACACTTCTATTTCCTTAGAAACTTCATTTCTTGTCGCTAGTAAGGTCCTAACCTAACATTGGAATGCATTGGTCATTGGTAACTCTATAGATATTTAAATACATAGGTGAGTTGGTTACTCTATAAAAATTTGCTATAAGACATAGTAATCCTTTCTCATGACTTACATGATCCTCAAACCATATGTGAAAAGTCTCATGATGAATGCGCTCCACGCCCCTTTTTCGAGACGCTTCCATAGAAAGTAATTGACAATGTTTTCTACACATGTTTGGGTACCATTAGTGACATAGTCAACTTGAAAAACATGAAATTGAAATTATGTTTTTAGAACATACTTGAGTATAAGGTGCAATTCCGTCATAATTGACCAAAGACATATCGATGAGCTTGAATCCAAGAAATATGGTCCAATTCAACAATGCAATGGCCCATCAATGGACGCCCAACTCTTCTCAAGTATTTCATTTCAATAGAATATGTCATATTATCGCCATTTTGTTCCCCACGAGTGAATCTAGTTTGACAACCATGCAAATAACGTGAGCAAAAGTAATACTTTCATCAAGGATATATCCTTCACTATTGATCCTTCAGGTGACTTCTAGTACGAACCATAGATTTTAATTTTGACCAATACCTCTCAATAGAATACATATTTCTAAATTGAGAAGGTCCAGAAAGTCTAGCCTCTGTTGGAAGATGAACACACAAATGAACCATGACGCAAAAAAGGCGGGAAAATCTTTTCCAATAGGCAAAGAACTTCAAAGAATCTCATATTCTAACTTTTGCATGTCACTAATGTAAATAATCGGGAGAAAATTTGCTTGAAAAAATTGCTCAAGCGAACCAAGGTCACATAAACCTTTTCGTAAAGTTCTTCTTGCAGCTAGAGGGAGCAATTGCATAATGACATGACAATCATGGGTCTTAAGACCAACTAGCCTTCTCTGATCAACTAGAACCTTTTTTTCCAAGTTAGATGCATAGCCATCCGGAAACTTGACTTGTTGTAACGCTTTGACAAAAAGTTTCTTCTCTCACAGTGCTCATCGTAAAAATTGTTGGAGGTAGAACGGTCTTGCCACCTTTGTCTCGTGATGAAGCTCGCCTTATTCCCATTTCTTTAAGATCAAGACGAGCATTCAGGTTGTCCTTGGTTTTATCTTTAATACCTAGTAATGTGTTTGCTATATTAGCAAATACATTGTTCTCAATATGCATTGGATCTAAATTGTGGCGTAATAGAAGTGTTTCCCAATAAGATAATTGAAAGAAACAACTCCGTTTCTTCCACTAGGCTCCATCTTTATTTCCTCAAGGCTCTTCTTCTTTCTAGGTTCCTTTTCTAACGCCTTTCCAAAAGTGATATGCAAATCTTTTGTTTGGTTTGATGCATCATATCCAGTTAGAGGAATAGGTGCATCTCTCACCAACAAAGACCATCAAATAGATGTGGTTCAAACCGAAACTTATGCTCCTTCTCTAGAAATCTACGATGTCCCATGTAGCATGTTTTGTGGCCATGCTTCAAATACAATGAAATGGTTTCAAGAAAGCAATTAGCACAACCAACTTCCCCATTTGTTTTTCTTCCCGACAAATATGCATGACCGGTAGTCACTAATTGTCCGTAAAAGTGCAGCACGAATCGAAACCACTCGCACGAGATGCATCATAAGTTCAACACCTTCATGCCAAAATTCTAAAAGGTCATCTATAGTCAATCAGAAATACACATCAATATTATTTCCAGGAGAATATGGACCGGGATAAGTACTGAGAGAATGAAATTTGATTGTTGCATGCACTGGTGGGACATTATATGGTATCAAAACAACAGCCATATGTCAGTGAGAGACAAGCAATGTACGAAATGGATCGAAACCATCGGTTGCTAAAGCAAGCCTAATATTGCGACAATCTGAACTGAAATCTGGAAATCTAAAGTCAAAGTTCTTCCATGCAAGAGAATCCGCTGGATGCCGATTAACCCATCCTCAATTCGACATTCACTATGCCATTTGTGGTTGATCATTGCTTTTCGAAGACATGTATCGCCTTTGCAATCTTCTTTTAGAGGGAAATGACGAACAACTTTACAGAACTCTATGAATGTGCTTCCCATCACCGCCACTTTCTCGATTTCCACCTAGGAGCTTTACAAGTTGGGCAAGAAGTGCAGCTTGGCATATTCTTTCCTATACAATATGCAATCATTTATGCATACATCGATGTTCTCATAACCAATTCCGACATCTCTAACAAACTTTCTAGCACCATGATAATTTTTAGGCAAATTTTCACCTTTAGGCAATGCTTCTTTCAAAAGTAAGAGAAGCTCATCAAAGCAAGCATTACTCACATTCCATAAATTCTTAATATTCAAGAGTCTCACAATGAATTGAAGTCTAGAAAACCTTTGATGACCTAGGTATAATTCTTGGCTAGCTTCATTAGCTAATCTATAGTATGTTTCGTAATCCACATCCTTTTCTTGCTCATCGTCGCTATAGGTCACATCGTGTTGGCATCAAAAAACCAAGCCCTCTCTCAACATGGGATCTATTTCATCAAGATGTTCATTGTGAATATGTGGAGTTTCATTGTGGGCTATCGGAGAAGACCAATCCTCACCATGATAAATCCATGTAGTGTATCCAGATATAAAACCATCACAAGTTAAATGATCATGGACAATATTTTTCTCTAACCAGAACTGATTCACACATTTTTTACATGGATAGAGAATTTTATCTCCCCTTACTGAATTGTAAAAAGCAAACTCAATAAAATTCTTAAGACCATTTTGGTAATCATCTGTGTACCTATATTACAAGATACAATTAATTAAACTGCATCTAACATTTTAGAATTAAATAATTTTAGACCATGAATTTCGAGCTAATTACCTAAGAGAATGCATCCACGCTTTCTCCATGATTGCTAATCAGTAGCTAATCGAGAACTAATGAACATGCACAACAAATATTCATTTCAACCAGCAAAGATATATAGATATATATGTTTTAACATAAGTAAATGTAGCATGGTGCTCACCTAAAAGTAGTGGAAGCTGTTAAGGCATAGAGAAATGATTTGGCTTGATGACGAAGGGAGCGACAAGGACACAACAAAGGCAATCAATAATTTGGTTCTTGAACGTGAAGTAGACCTTCCCAAATGATTGTTTCAAGGCTAGGCCTACATGCTCCGCACACTACCATTGGACGACATAACCTGAATCATAATTGTTGTTAGAATGGCCATCTAATTACTTTAGAAGAACAAGTCACAATTGACAAGATCAAATCTTTTTTATTTCAATGCTTTAATATGAAAGACTTAGGAGAGGTAGATGTTATATTGAATATTAAATTTATGAAGAATGAGGATGGAAACACTTTGAATCAATCACATCATATTGAAAAATACTAAACCGACTTGGCTTTTGAGAATTACAAAATTTCCTAACACCTTATAATACTAGCGCTAATCTACAAAAGAATCAAGTAATAGGAAATATGAATTGAGATATTCACAAATTAGTATGTCCATTATGTATGTATAATGTCACAAGACTTGATATCTCATTTGCTATGAGCAAACTAAGTCGGTTTACTTTTTAGAGGGCTAAAAGGGAACAATTTTACATTTGTAGTGTTTTCTTCTCTATCCATCCAGGCTCGAGTATTGTTTTCTCCGTTGCCAATCCATTCTGCCTAAATTATTGGAGGAAACAAAGAGCGTAACAGATCCCTGCTCACCACCGTGATCAATCTCGCAACGCCACACGTGTGTGCTGCTATGATTGTAAGTCAAGTGCACCCACAAGAAGAGTATTGGCTAGTTGCTCTGTTTTGTATCAATGCCAAGGTTCTCTTGTGTTTTCTAGAAGAAGAAAGCCGAGAGTGACACCGACTTCTTGTTCCTATGCCTAGGTCTAACATACAACTTGCTAGAAGGAGGAGCTTGTTTCTGTTCCTATGCCCTGGATTCAACTTGGTGAAATAATTAATCTCACCGCCAGATTCGATAGTAATATTAATCACTCATCTAGCGTAAGCTTCTCTAATTAAGAAGCAAAGTGAACCCATCTCGATCCGACCGGGCCTTGCACGATCTGTCAATCTGTGCATTAAACTACTAAGTTCAACTTAAACTCCTGTATTGGAGTTGGAGGAAAATAGAAGATCATGCTAAGAATTTCTAATTATGTATAGATGCAGCGATTAAATACTCAAAAACCGCATAGCGTAGTCGATTCTTACGCTTAGATAAGTCCGATCCCATTAATCCAAGAATTAGCCTAATGGCGGGAATTTAACCTCACAATCAATGGGAAAAAGGGATGTTATTCAGAGTGTAGAGATATATCCACAGAGGCTACAGAGCTCGATGGATAGAGCATCTGCTTCCTAAGGTAAGGCCATAGGTTCGACCCCTACCGGCGCGATTCTTCTATAGTTTCTTTTTGGGCATATTGCCACCATCCCACCATCTCTTGGCTTCAATTCCCAATTTTGCTAATTCCGTGTGAAAGAAAAGCTGCATAATTTGCTCCCTTTCATATCTTCGAGACGATATAATGCAGTCTCAATCGACAATCTCATCATAAATTTGTGACTTGTTGTGACAAGGATTTGGGATGGCTAGTAACTAGAGATCGAGGTGGTGCGGAATAGTGGTTACAGATCTTCTTGTTGATGCAATTCTTGCTTCGATTGAATTGCTTTTATCATAGGTTTGTTCATAGATGGCATTGTAAGTGCCAAGCAAATGTAAATCACCAATAGTCATAACGTAATAGCTATCTAGCTATAGCAAGGCAATATTCTCTGACGATTCGGATCAACGCCAATATAGTTGGTGATCGCTTATTCTATCTTGTCATGGGAAATTGGGAATCCCATCACTAGTTTTATCCGAATCGAAGTCTTTGGCATTTGGTTTCAACACTAATGCCTGAATTTATGAGAATACAGCAATTGTTAGAGGGAGCTTGCTTTTCCCAAACAAGAGAAGTGCTAGGGCCTGGATCAGCCTTGTGTAAGCATATGGCACCCTCCCAAAATAGGAAGAGTACCATGGGAATGAAGCCATTACACAACACATGTTGTTGACCAATTTCAAAAGACTGAACATGGCATCTGAATGTTGTAGATTGTAGTTATGCCATGTTCAGTCCTTTTATGAGGCTGGTGACGTAACAAAATTTGATCTTTTCTTCCAATCCTCCCGTATTGGTTCATTTCAGTGCTGATTTATCTTTCTTGACAAAGTGTGTCTCAACTATTAAGGCTTGGTCCATTTTGGGCCATGGGTTCAAGCAGTGCAACTTTACAGCTAAGGATATCTAAAGTGCTAGCTTGGCTGCGGTGCAACTTACTATTGCTTATCGGCAACTCATGGTGACTACTCAGTGCTCGATTACGCTGCACCCAATTCTAAATTTCGCTAGATTCTAAAACATACCTCAAGCGCAACCGAACATGACTTCATCTGACGAGATTAGTGCAACAAAGCTATGACAAGATTAGTCCAACAGAGATCAACTAGGAAGCCAAAAGGAGAAAAACGAGAAATTGTTCATAAGGTCAATCGAGGCATCAAGCAACAAAGGTAAGAATTGAATTACTTATTAGCACTTAGCTGCACATCAATCAGTGTTGTAGGCTTATAGCATATTGCTTGCAGCAGGTTGAATAGATCAATAGAAGAAATATGATTAAGCCTAAATAGGTGGAATCACGTCCATATGCAAAAGGAAATAAAGAATGCCATGCACAGCACATATGCATGCATAGAAATCAACGATTAGGAGGCTCGCTAATTAATCACGGCCAGACAGAGCATAGCATGCATTCAGTAGCCGCGTGCGGCGAGACACGGAAGAACAAAGCATTCAAGAATTAATCACCGCTACGATTAATTGGTGCGGTGGCGATGTCGATGTTGGCGGAGTAATGTCGTAGGAAGAACAAATCATTCAACAATTAATCACCTATTGCGATTAATCGGTGCGGTTGCGATTAATCGGTCTTGGCCGAGTAATCACCGGTGACTGAGGAGTAATGTCGGTGTGGCGCCGCCCAAGCCATCCTTCCGCCCTCGGTCTTGGCCGGCGATTATCGGTCTGCCGAGTAGATCACTGGTGACATGAGGAATGTCGGTCTTGGCGCCGCTAAACGCCGCCGCTGTTGCCCAAGATTCGCGCGCCTCGATCTCGCTAATCGACCGGGAAGGAGAGGTGCGTGTGGGAGATGACGACGCTTGATGGCAGCGTCGTGGTGAGATCGATCAAAGGGTGGCGCGCGGTGGCCGTGTGCTAGGTTTTAGATCGAGGGAAATGGGGATTTTTTCCAAGGGTTATACGTCGCCGCGTGCATGGTATATAGGACCTGAGCATGGCGCGCGCCTTTTTTTCCATCTACGCGCCCATTTTTTCATAAATGCCGTGGTAAGGTATCCTGGCGGTTGTATAAGCCGTAATGGCATGAGTATTCTCCGGCGTTTCTTTATGCCTTAGTAAGCATACCACAGCGTCTAGAAACGCCGTCAATACCTAACTTTTTGAGTCGTTAACAAACGCCGGCAATAAACTCTACTACGGCGTTTGCAAACGCCCTAGACTATTAAGATTTACCGGTGCTTATATACGCCGTAGTAACATATATACCGGCATATATATACGCCAAGAAATTTATATGCCGCTAAAACTAATAAATGCCGGGAAATTCTTTTACAAGGGCGGTTAACGTATGTGCCGGCTAAAATAAACGCCGGGAAATTAGGATTATCTTGTAGTGTTCGGTCTTGCTCCTGCTGGCAAGCTCCGTCATCAGCAATTTTACTATTGGTATTGATACCAATTTTACTATAGTAAGGTCTTACAGACGATCAGCTACCAGCATGTTAGAAAATCGACGTGCAGAACAGATGAAGTAGATCAAATCAAAAGGAACAAGAGTCATAGATTTAACATAGAAAAACATTGCGGAAAAAAACCACGGACACCGGCCGGCAAATCTTCACTATTTTCTGGAGAGTTACAAATGCAGGGATCAAATCACCTCATGCGGCTTACAAGAAGGTATATATAGATGGTGGCGACTGGCCTCCGCTACGCTCCGGCAGAAGTTGACATTCTCTCTAAATTTGGATCATAAATTAACACAGCACGTAATGAATTGACGAATCAATTATTCAACTTGGTGACCCCTCTGACGTTTATTGACAGAACCACAGCACTCATATTGTCAGTTTGTCACAGCACTTTAACTCAACAGCAAACATTATATTGTAGTTGCGATTGCCAATGCATCTTTGCACCAAGCCATTTCTTTCAGTTTATGCGACACAAGAACTCAAACTTCGATCTCAGAAAGGAATGGACTAAAAGTCTAAAGTTGGAAGCTGCGCTACCGATCAAACACGATTTCACACGAGTTCGATTGAATCGAACAGCATAAGCCTGAAGGAAATTTTACTCTACATTTCTGCATGCACCAGCTTGTGCACTGATCTCTCTAGTCTTGTAAGCCATCCCAACCAGCTGTGCGAGCACTGAGCTTCTTGATGAACTCAACGAGCCGCTTGAACTCTGTCGTCGACGAGCCTCCGTCGGCAACATCCCGCCTCACGGCCTGCTCCAGGGTCCTCGCCGACCGTCTTATCTCTTCGGCGCCGCTCCCATCCATCACCTCCCTCAGCGTCCTCTCGACGACGGTCTGGTCGCACACATCCTTCATGTCAATCCCCGTCTTCCACACGGCGGCCACGAGCCGGCTGTTGGTCGGCTGGTCGAACGAGAACGGCCAGCACACCATCGGTACGCCCTCGGCGACAGCCTCCAGCGTGGAGTTCCAACCGGCGTGGGTCAGGAAGCAGCCGACCGCGCGGTGCCGCAGCACGTCACGCTGCGGCGCCCACGCGACCACGTGCGCCTTGTCACCCGCCGCGTGCATGGCTTCCTGGAGCTCGTCGTTATGGCTCGCCCCGACCATGTCCGGCCGGAGCACCCACAGGAACGGGTAACCGGCGTTGACAAGGCCATACAGGAATTCCGTGAATTGCTCATGCGAAATGACGGTGATGCTCCCCAAGCTGACGTACACGACTGACTCGTCCGGCTGGCCGTCGAGCCACGCGATGCAGCTGCGGTCCTCGCTCCATAGGCTCACTGGCACGGCCCGAGACATGGCGTGGAGCGGGCCGACAGCGAATGTGTCGCGCATATGCGGCGCGATGTGCTCGAGCGCTGATGCCTCCAAGGACGCCGCACTGTTGAATATGACTGCTCGCGCCCTGCCGTTGTGCGCGGTGGCCGAAGCCAGCATTTGCAGCATGGGGTCGTCGCTGCTTTTGCAGCCTTGGAAAGCGCCCGGGAGATCTCCCCGCCGTAGGAAGCTTTCCATGTTGATACCCGGCATACCGCGCACCAGTTCGTCGGGGTCACAGCCTTCTACAAGATCCCAGGACAAACAAAACGTCAAGAATTCAAACATGTAAATAGCCGTGTCAATGGTGAGTTATATACAGTACACACCTGGGAATGGGAGCTCACCGAGCTCAAAAAGGTTGCGCGCCGCGCGGTCAAGTAGGCCAAGATACTCCACGCGCTGGCCGTGCGGAAGGCGATCGCCGGCACGCCGAGCTCCTCGGCAATGTCAATGGCGAACGGCATGATGCCATCGGCGACGACGCATGTCACGGGAGGGAATCCGTCGTGGTCTTCGCCGTTGCCAGTGTCTTCTCCAGCACATAGCGAGGCAAGAATAGCGCGGTACGCGACGCTGCCTCCCGCCCGGAGGGACGCCGAGAGCTCCATGACGCGGGTCTTCGACGGCTGTCGGGGGTGATCATCAGGGAGCCCATCGGTGATCGACAGGAAACGGAGGCGCGGCGAGGAGGCCGTGGAAGCCCGTGTAAGGCGGCGCCGGTTATCGTCGGTGAGCAGGAAAGTGACATGGAAGGCTGCAGCCGCGGCGAGGAGCTCGGCGAAGTGGAGCATGCAGTTGAGGTGGCCCTGCGACGGGAACGGGAATACTAGCACGTGCACCGCCATTTCGTTTTCTTTCTGGACGGCCGGCGAGACGCCGGCAAGGTGGACGATGGGGCGGTACTTGTCCTTCCTTCGCAGGAGCTAGAGTGGATTAATCCTTGTGCAGACAGTGCAGTGGGAGGATATGCGAGTTACGTTTATTGGAGGGACTAGATCTGCTGCTGTTATTATAGGAGACCATCTTGTACTAGTAGCAGGTTGTCATGGCCCTCATCCTCGTAGGTCAATTGCCGCCTGTGATCGTATTGGAACTTCACGTTCAAATGGCAGGACATGTACAGTAACTAGATTATAGCCCGCGCATTGCTGCAACTTACGGGAATGCCATCAGAAAGAAAATGTGGAAGTCCGAAAGAAAGCAAAGCAGTGGTAAACGAAGGAGCTGTAAAACTACTAACAGTGTACAGAGGGAGATGACAATGGTAGAACCATAGAAGGTTTGCTACCTTTATATATTTTACATTGGCCGGCAAACCGGTTCTCGAGATGACAAGGTACTACAGACCTCCAGAAATTATGGGTAAAAGTGCTGGCAGTAAAAGATAAGATTAAATTGAAAGGGAAAAGGAGAAAAAAGATATACAGATGATCAGAATTAGGTTATTCATTGGATCCATTATGTGATTTGCTCTGCCTAGCTGATTTGTTATGTCCGGGTCCGGCCATAACGCTACCTCTTCTCTGATTAAGGGCCTAAGTTGAATTTGGTCCGTCGATGAGTGATCGAAGGGCTACACGATCGTGCAAACTATGAACACGCAAAAAATTAAAAGGAAGAAATCTTCTACAACGACACACACTACAATGAACTAATGAAGGGATATGGGTAGGCTACGCTAGCACAAATTAAAAAATTCTACCGTGTAAGCCAAAAGGCCAAGTGAGTAAGTGATTATGAATCGTTACCACTAAACGCGTAGTGCAGCATAAGAAAATTTGATGCAACCCGATTCAACGTATCGCACATTCTATTGTGGTGGTCGATCGCCTTCATCAGCGTAGCAGTAGTAGCAACACCTCTACTAAAATCCACACGTTTAAGGAAGGAATGTTCTGCATCGGTGTGCTAGCACTAGGCGCACGGGAAGTCTCGAGTGGTGCCAGCTAGGGTTTTGGTGTGTGTGGCTGTAAAACAATTGCAACCGTGAACTCTTTTTAAATAGCCACTCCCTTTCGGTGGAATTCGACATTAAATTCCAACAAAGGTGCAAAGCTCACTTAACCTATTAGTGACGGATCCAATCTGAACCACTATATTCCAACCTGTTAAGTGTATGACCCTGTAAACTCATGCATGATCGGCTATGAGCCAAAACTCCTTTTGTCCTATTAGTCGGCAATGGCTCTTAGTAGGACATAATGACTTCTAAATACACACAAAGATTATATCAAACGAACTTATATTGTACTCATGTACTGATGCCTCATAATAGCGGATCGAAATCAAGTAGAGAAACGTGCCACCATATGACAGCTCCATCCTTCACTCGTTCTGCAGTGGATTACTGAGATGCAATTAACTCATCAATCACATTTGGCATGGACATTCACTTTCTTAATCCAACCACATTAAGTGGGCCAGAGATATCTCTCCCATTATATAGGAGGGGCAAATTACATCTTAATCGCTCACATTCCTCCGCATGCTTTATAGTAAACTCGAAAACTACTTTCGTGATTACTCAGTTACGAAGTAACATTTGGCAACCTCGGATATACTATTACACATGTAGGAAACTATGAAGGTCTCAGGTCTAAGGATTCTACATACACTATGTATGAGACCAACTGATGACATATAAGAATATAATAATTCCCATAGTGTCTTATGATGGGTCATTCCAATATCATGTTCTCTAACATATGTCGACATTATTGATTTGATATCCCTATATCTATGATCCATACAAGTAGCCAAAGAACTCCACGCTGCTGCGTCATGATACCGGTTAAGGGGCTGGAGGATTTGGCATTTTTGCTAGAATAACAACAAAATGTTTTAATTGAACCAAACATTCCGTCATTTAATCCATATAAAAATCATATTTTACATATATGTAACAGAGAAAATAAAAATGAGATGGGTAATCAAATGGGGAAGTATATGCATGTACCGGATTTGGGTGGATGGTTCTGCTGTAACGGGAATAGCAACAAAGTTAATCGCTAGAAGTTCAGGTTCGCTGGAAGAAGCTACCGACCTCAGAGACTCGGAATCGACCGGCACTATCCATAGTAATCGCTTCAAATTTCTGAAACCTGGAAGAAAATTAGACAGTCTTGTAAACAAGTTGGAGGGAATTGATAATGTCTCACCAATGAACCATCTAAATGTACTACAAGATAGTAAGAATTGGTGAATCTGGGCAATCGAGTCCATGGGGAGAGATTGGCCCCGCCGCCGCCTTCCTCGGAAGCTGCACGGGCGGCCAACACGGCCTGGGCGATTGGTGGTGGGGGCTCCCTTCCCCCACCCTCTCCGGCGGGTGGAACTCCGGTGGCTTTGCGGCCGGATCTTTGGTGCCCTCACGGATCCGTGCTCCACACTGGATTTAGCCGTTCTTGGTGGGAGCGGATGATCGCTGCTTCGGGTCGGCGCCCACCTATGCATCGGCTTGTGGGTCGGCGATGGTCCTTCTCGATGGCGGCAATTTGCCTGGTGGCGTGCCATGTGGCGAGATCTAGGTGACTACTCTTCGCCTGTAGTTTTCATCTCTTACTAGTGTTGTTCATACATTTCTTTTGATCTATGTCATCTTAGTATCGATTCATGGATTCGCTTTCTTAGACGACACAACTCATTTTTTAGATGCACTCTATGGACTTGATGATCGTGTGCCTATTGGCTAGCTCGCGAATCTGTCATCGTGAGAGTCGAACATCTAAAATTGTTTGTCTGCCTTGAGAAGGTGGCCATTGCTATTGGCTAAGATTAAGTGGTATGGCAGCACTAGCTCGGAATGAGGGTGGTTGCAACATGGATCTCCGTGATTGACTTCGGGAGAAATCCTAGGTCGACCTTAGTTGGTTGTGCTCGCAATGGCCTTGTTGAAGGCATTGTTTTATAGTCTGAGGATTTACTCTCCGAGGTGAAAACCTTTGGTCTGGCCTTCACTGGTTGGATCATGGCAATGGCGGTGCGTGTGCGTATCGAATCCTTCTTAGAGGCGTTGTCATTGGAGAGCTTTTACCGTGGTCCAAGTGTTGCTATGATGGTGGATAGTCTTGAAGACAATATTGCGTGATGTAGTTTGCCGCGACGGTTCCTTTGTCTTTTCTTTTGTGTGTGTGTTTGGCTGTGTACACCCTAACTGTGTAGAGGTCGGAAGTCTTCTTAGTATAATTGTATCAACTTGATGTAATTTACTAAGATTAATAAAAGCTTCCTTTATCGAAAAGTAAGAATTGGTGAAAAGAATATTAGATGAAAAAGCAATAGAAAAGTTCGTACCCAAAATTGAACTAAATATAGCTAACTTCGTTGAACACTTTACCCCCAAATTCCTGCAAACAGAACAAAAAAAAAATCAGATCTACAAAAAGCTGAGGGAGAGCCGCAAGCATCCAGACCATGTGCAAACACAGAGAGCCAAGAAGCTCAAAGAGAGAGAAATGGCTGGATGGTTGGGCTCTGGTGGGGCTAGACCTTAGCTGCACGGATGGAAGTTGCCGGCGTCGGAATACACCGGCGCCGTAGTTCAGAGTGCCCAGTTGTGGTGGAGGCCGATGGAAAAGGCGCACCCTGTTTAAACTATAAAGCCATAAGTGCGACTGCTCGAATGCCAGGTTGCCGAAGGCCAAGAACTGGGAATTTTGGGCTGGCATGCTTTTATTTTTTTCCCTTTTTTTTCTTTTAAGATAAAGTTTATGAGCTCAAACTTGGTTTGCTCTGGACTCAATTTGAGCTCTAAAGAAGATGAGTTCAAGCTTGATTCTGAGCTTTAATGAACCGAGTTCGAATTGACTGTGAGCTTGAGTAAATTTATGAATCAATTGGTATCTATTACTGCATGTTAGCTGCTATTAAGCCAAGTTTGAGATTAAGCTTTTCTTATTATTGAAAATTAGTGTATGTCAAATTATTGATTGTTATCGAGCTTATTTGAGTTGAGCGCGAGTCTACTCGAGCTTAGAGCAAACCGAACTCAACCTCAGACTCAGGCTCAGAGCCCAACTTATTCCTCGAGCCTGGCACATTGACAGCTCTACTTATGGATGGACCTTTTTTTTGTCTAACTTTGCAGATTGGGCTAAACTAAATCTTGTAATGAGCATCAAACAACCATAAGACTCAATTTTCATCCAAACATTAAAAACAACAGAGATGAGAATTTCTCGCTTATCTAGCCTTGTAAATCTCATTTTTTTACAAATTTAGCTCCTTTATACATGTATTTACAAATTTGGCTCCCCTACCACATACCTAGGAAGTGCGGAAGCTCCCTGCTGCACCAAGAGAGCTGTGGTTGCTCACACGAGCCTAGAAGCAGCATGGTCTGCCACGACAGAAGAGCTTCTGTGCTCCCTAGCCATAGCAACGGTGCTTGCTCGCCCGAGATGCCCATACCCTCCTGCAGTCAGCTGGCTGCTTCCACACTCGTTGTGCACAGTAGTGAACTTCTACATTCCCTCACAGTAGGGGACATGTATCGCATGCCGAGCATTTTGCGGTGAGGGTGAGGACTAATTTTATAAATTTGTGCATGATTGAGCTAGGTTAAAAAAATCGAGAGACTAGATAAGACATAAATTCCCTCTATCTTCGACACAGGATGCTAAATTCAGCTGGCAGAAACATAGGATTCGCTATTCCTCCTACCATGGCCGACAAAAAAAAAGTAGCTCAGATCATGGGCTACATTGGCTTACAAGACCAGGATGCTGCAGTAATCTCTCAACAAGATGCTTTCTGATGTTTTTTTCTCAATTTGGATAATCGATTTTTTGTCAGACGGCTTGGAAGTTGTTGATGTCAAAAATAGAACGAAGAATTGATCTACTAGAACACACACGAATGCTGGGTTTAAGTTTGATTCGTGGTCTACCAGTCGATTTGATCCTACAATCAGCAAGATAATTCGAAATGATGCTCAAAACACCGATTTAATGTAACAATTGGTAAGAGATCTAAACAACTACTTGAGCCAATTAAATCGTAAGTGACAATATATCTAAACAACTTATTATGGCTGTACAGACGATTTGGTAAAGACAGATTTTCCTAAAAAAGACAATGCACAACAAGATGAGAGAAAAGCAAACCTGGATAAATTAGTGCAATCGAAGATGATCAAAATTAGTGATGTGTAACTTTATTGATCAAAAACAAATTACAAGGGAGATTCTAAGTTACAAAAGCTACTCCTAATTGGCAAAAGAAGTAGATACGAGTTGATTGATTGATTGTTTTTTTTGCTCTCGGTTCGCCTCGTCCCACTTTTATAGAGTGTAAGCCGATCATATCCTTCTCCGATCCGTCACAAATCATGAACTGTATCGGCCTCTATTTCTTACAGATAAAATCCATCTATGAATCAATATCGACTAGAATTCCAATTTTAACTTAACTTTTTTCCTTTTTAACCGATATCGACCAGAAATATCCAATTTCATCATTGGCCTAGCAAATCGATTACGTCTTGCCAAATTTTGGTGCTAACAAGAGCATAAAGCTATAAAATGTGCATCCAGCCATATTTGGTTGGGAGTAAGCAATCGATGGTGACCTTGAGCTACACATTGGACACCCGTTGTTATGGAAATGCTAAAGTACAGATGTCTTTGGGTGCATTTTAGTCGTCGACTAAGCCCCTGATCATCCTGGATTGTAGGATTTATGTAGGGACTAGACAAAAGCCCAACACTGCTGGATTATCTTCTTTGTGTTCCTCCCATACATTTGTTTGACGCCCCTCGAAACACTCCTTGGCTTGTGCTACTGACTCAGACCTTCGTGATGACTCTGTCGCCTACACGGCTGGACATGGTCATCGGACTGATTTTTTTAGGGCAGGCATCTGGCACGATGGGCATGGCTCAGCTCACGAGACAATGGGCCATGCAACACAACACGGTTGGCAAGGCCGTGCTAGGCATGAAAATTGGGCATGGTGGGTGGCATGCCATGCCACGTCGAGCTGAGCCATGCTCGGGCAAGCATGGCTCGTATAGTGGCAAACAAGTATGGCATGCTCTGCTCGCGGAACGGAGTATGCGGTCAGCTGCAGGGCACATGGCAGGAGAGGCGGGAGGGAGTGAGCATACCTAGCACTCTGGCAGTGCCACGCTCGGTGCGCACCCGTGCCACCTCGTGGTGCTCATTGAGCCCATGTCATCTCACCGCATTCGGTTCATACTAGCTCACCACGCTGGCCACGCTCGGGCCCGTGCCAGCTCACCGCAACTGCTTCATCGGGAGAGGGGGAGGCGGCCATGGTAGAGGGGGAGAGGGGGAGGTGCCGATAGTGATGGGGTATGCACCATGACCATGAGGGGGAGGGGAGAGAGGAGGTGAGTGGCGAGGTGGAGAGGCGATCCAGCAGGGGGTTGGCAAAGAGGTAGATGGGTCAGGAGGCGAGGGTGCCAAGGTGGATGAGGAGGCAGGGGATGAGGGCCCCAAGGGGCGCGAGGAGACGGAGGGAGGCAAACTAGGAAGGGGCAAGCCGGGAGGGTCGAGTGACAAGGGGTGATGGGGGTTGTAGCCATGGTAGGGGAGGGTGAGCAATGGCAAAGGTGGTGGTGAGGGAGGCGAGGGATGCGGCTGAGGTGGTGGCCATGGTGGAGGAGAGGTTGCAGGGGTGGCCATGGCGGAGGGGGAGGTGGTGAGGGAAGTGGTGGAGGGGGCGAACAATGACATCGGGTGGTAGCCATGGCCGTGGGGGGTGAGCTAGGTGCGAGAGAGAGAACACGATAGGCACGAGAGAGAGTGATCGGACGAGAGAGAGAAAGACTTAGAGGTTGAGAAAGATAGTGATTGAGAGAGAGTGAGAGAGGGAGGGTGCAATGGAAAGATTGATTTTCCTTGGCTCGAGAAAGCGATGTGACCATACTGAGACACAAAGAGAGGGAGCAACAGGCCAATGGCGAGACAAAGAACAACGGGCAAGAGACGTGATGAATAAAATCAATAAAGTTGATTCTTCAGACATTGGGCAAATAATGTTTTCTTAATCGATTGTATGAAACCTCATCGTCTTCACATTTCTTCAACACACGATCAGTAGTCACTTTGCTCTCTCCCTTTGCTTTCTCACTACTCTCCTTTTGCTCTTTCACTACTCTCTCAAAGATTAAAATGTATGGTAAGAAGTCAGGAGGGGAAGCAGGAGAGCACGTCCTTGCACTCCTTACCCCCTTCCTAGGATCAAGAGAAATCCTCGCCAACTCTCTTCGAGTATGGGAGACTATGGTATGGATGAACATTATATGGATGGTACGGAGGGCCTCAAGGATGTCTCTTACTTTACTAAGGGGCTGAGCTCCAGACTAAACCCTGATGCTGTTACATTGATGCAAGGAATAACCATAGGCTCCAACAGTCAACGAACTTGGTGCTAGCAACATATCGATAGAATCATCGAAATTGAGGACAAGTGTGAGGTAGTTTATACTATTTGTAAATATTGTCAAGCTAAATTATCTACACGTGATAGTGGAAGAGTAGATCATCTCAAGCAACACGTAGAGACATGTTTAAAAAAGATATGTCGAGACCCGGATATACGAATCCAAATCCCTTTGTGTATATTGCACTAGTCTAGAATCACACTAATGCATACGGTGGTAACATAGGTGAAATACCATACCAGATAATGAATTAACTAAGAAAGTAAGAAATTATTATTAAATAAAACAATGAACCTTATGGTTAAAGTTTAGACCACTATGTCTTGAGGGCTTAAGAAACAAATAAACTATTGTAGCAGAAATAAAATAACTTGAGCCATTCAACATGCTATAGACAATTGTCTAGGGAACGTTTTCCTAGTTCACATAGTCCTCGTGGTATTCCTTATAGAACTCATTTCCTGGTCCTTTCTCAGCAACTGATCAACAAATGCATATAGTTGAGTACAAAAAGTACTCAGCAAGCCGTAGAGAAATGATGCAAGGCTTGATAAAGGATAGTCATATGGTTCTTTTGCATAAAGCAATAACTTGAATTTAAATACAATAAATAGATTAAAGCATATTTATGAAAAGATAATAAATAACTGGTAAATTAATGGCATACAATATGAACAGATTGGTGAGGCTTCACCCAACACCATCTAAAACCATCATCAAACCACTAGACTCAACAGTGTTAACTTTAGACATAAAAAATAGTGAACTCCACGTTCACATCCCAACAATTCCACCTTTCAATATTTTATAAAACACTCTATACCTCATGTGAAATTCTCGAACTTGTCCTTGACCGTGAACACGGCTATTCGAATAGTTTTATACTCTACAATGGTTATACTACTTTACCCACAAGATATGATCATCTTTTTGTGCAATGTCATTAGCACACTTCCTTTGGTGTACCGCAGAGAGATCACGACAAAACCTTTACAATGCTCTATCTAAACTCGGTACTGTCCACTAAGGTTCCACCCCTTAGGGCCCCCTATTGAGCTATTTGAATCTACCCATCCATCCCGGAACCCACACCACCAACTAACATTACTCAAATTTAGACATTGATAATTAATCAGCTAGATCTGTCCCATACCAGACATATGGTTGTAGGTTAGGCCCAGTTTAATAGCGCACAAGATTAAGTCCTTAAGTTATCTCAGACAAGACATCCACATCACAAATGTGCTAGCGGCACACCCTTTAATTCACGATCACTTGTCTGAGAGAAAACTATTTTGTTTAACCAAGACCAATGGCAATCCTTGCCATGGTATAACAAATTTTACAACAGTAGCAACCGGCTACAATTTAATATCTCATTAAGTCAAGATTAACATTATTCAACAAGTGACATAAATTCCATTATACAACTAAGCATGTCTAAGTATAGTTGCGATAACCCAATGTTGGTAATACAATCATATCCAACTAATAATATCCCAACCTAGGGTTAACAATGGATATATGGTATTTGTCGAAGGTTAGTGATTGACAATAAACTTATACTTCGGGTACCTTCGAGATGCACAAAGTTAAACACACGAATTAGGGACGCACGATATAGACAGGTTCAAGCCTCTCGATAGAGTAACACCCTACTCTTGTATGAATGATGTATGAGGTTGATAAACAAAGTACAGAGCAGGACGGCTAGCTCTAATTACAAGAGAAATGAATTTGGGGTGGCTAAGCTATGACTAAAGGATGCTCTACTCGGAGATCTTCTCATTTGTTTAGCTCCGGACGGCTGTACCTTGAGAATTGCTCTCCCCCTTGATGACGTCTACTCTCGCCCTTATATAGTGGGTTGGAGTACCGGACCATAGTCGATGAGTAGTCCATCGCCGTTATGATCTCCGTATCGTATCCAAACTTCCGCAGGGGTCAAGCGTATTCGAGTAGGTTTCCTTGTATCGAGAACATGATTGAGTCCTTCCCTGTATGGAGGTATCCCCCTTCGTGCATATCTTATCCCATCAGACTAGGCCCGTGATATCCGGAGTTTCCATATGCTAGTAGTGATATATGTGGTGTGATCCTTGAGTTTATGGCGTACGTTCATATCCCATATTTAGATATTTGACAGTATTCTAATAATTAAGAAGGCATAATCATAATTAGGTACATAGCAATTCCTAGCAAATAATCATTGTACAGATATACAACATGCAGGTTGTATAAAATAAAGTACTTTTGCAAATCCTAAGTTCAATATGATTAAAGGTTATGACTTGCCTTATTAATCTATACTGAGTCTTGATCTTTAAATTCTCCGTTTGCTCCCTTGGGATTAGCGTCTACAAAAAAAAGCAATGAATATAAATAAATAACAAACTAGATTCAAACAAACTTAAAATTAAAAATAAATAGCTCTAGAATGTAGAGCTTGTAAGTTCAACCTTCATTAGTTATGGTTTTGATGTTAATGACAAATCTAATATTTTGATTATCCATTAATGTGATTTTGTTATTAATGACAAATCTTATATCGAGACTAACTTGTTTATTTAGAATATCCTTGATTAGTCTCATCGCATTGAAAAATGGAAAACCCAAGGTATGTATGCGTATTCATCTTAGTATTAGTTGCATACTTTGGAGTCAAGTTAAAGTATGAATGTCCCCATTATATTAACCACAAAATGTGCATCATGTTTCCCAATCCATATATTACATAGATGCACACACTTAGGGGGAGTTTGTAGTTTAACTTGAAAGTCTCTTTGTATTGATCTAATTCTAATTGACACATATAAGGATCAAGACAAAGAAACTAAATCCCCGAGTATATATTTGAATTGCCTAGTTATAGTATACTCATGGTAATATAGGATATACTCCAATGTGATCAAATTGAATATGTGCATATTATATCCAAGTCAATCATATTTAATTATGCACATATACATGTGGGGTTTATTCTATAGTTGATGACTTAGAGTAATGATCATTTCCATATAGCCTTGATGAGGACGGGTGATCCCGATCTTTCGGTGAGATGATGATACGTCGATTTGGGGGTGTTGATGGCACCGAATCAAGGGCTTCCTACCAACAGGTCGGGAGCTTCACAATCGCAATGCCAATCCACACAGATACAAGATCCAAACGATCAATTGTTCCTGCAAGAAATCGAGAACCCGCAAGAACAAAGCATGAAGCAATCTGAATAGATAGTATTAAAATCAAAGCGAAACAAGTTGAGATTACGTTTCTCGACTTCGAGGCGGTCTAGTCGACACGCCGCAAACACGAGGAGGGGCGCACACGGGTCTACCAAACACAACAAAACCTAAGCGTAAAAAAACGGTGGTGGCCACAAATATATAGGCGGCCAGGAGGTGTAGGGCAGCCAAAACAGCGGTGGCCACCAAAACCCTAAGATATATGGGCCATAGGCCCAAAAGGAAGGTGACGCAGCACTTGGAAACTCTGTCACGTGATATTCTTCTATGATTTTCTATTGCTTCAGGATGAATTTGGAAGTATGACTAGATCCATTGGAAAGCTTATCTTCTAAGCTTTTAAATGGGTGGTTGTACGCTAAAAACGGAGTCCGGGAGTCCAAGTTATGTCCGTTTGAAGTACTACTGCTCCTGGATGGCCGAACCGGACTCGGAGACGAATTCCTGTTAGATTGTTCTGTGATTTCCCGTCGCTTTAGGACAAATTTGGAAGTGGGGCTAGATCCATTGGAAAGCTTATCTCCTAAGCTTTCAAACGGGTGGTCGTACGCTGAAAACGGAGTCCGGGAGCCCAAGTTATGTCCGTTTGAAGTACTGCTGCTCCTGGATTGCCGAACCGGACCTCAGAGACGAATTCCCGTGAGATTGTTCTGTGATTTCCCATCGATTCAGAAGGAATTTGGAATTGGGGCTAGATCCATTGGAAAGCTTATCTCCTAAGATTTCAAACGGGTGGTTGTACGCTGAAAACGGAGTCCGGGAGCCTATGTTATGTCCGTTTGAAGTACTGCTGCTCCTGGATGGCCGAACTGGAATCGGAGACGAATTGAGTTTGATGTTGGGCCTTCCTTGGCGCGTGGGCTATCCTTTGTGGATGTTATTGACGTGTTGGTCCAGCAAAGGTGGATGGAAAGGACTTGCTTCGGACTAAGCCCTCAAAGCGTCGTGAAGCGAAATAGCGGCAAACAGCAGCGTCGGGGGCGAAGTAGCGATCGTGGAGAAGAAGGACCAGCGGTTGTATCCTTGGTTGGGATGTCCTCATCATCCTCCCTTCTTGAATTGGAGTCGTCCTCGACTCCTTCTCATTCTCTGCAAAAGGTTAGTGACAACAGGAGACAAAAGCAGATGGTTGCAAACTTTTGGTGATGTCATCATATATCATAGCATTGGCAGCTAACAAAACTACACCTTTTAATTCTGATCAGATTTATCACTTGTTGCTTTAGGTAGATTTAGCTCATTAGCTACACTCTTCTTTTTAGTACCATTACTTTCGTGCTCTCTTTTTGCATGTTGTGCAGCAACCTTACGTAATTCAGTGGGGGTAATTGGTTCTAAAATTATTTTCTTTCCCTTAAACATGAAAGTGTACTGATTGGTCCTACCATGATGTGTAGCATCTATATCAAATATCCATGGTCTACCCAGCAAAAGAGAACAAGCATCCATGGGTACAACATCGCAAACAACATGATCATGATAAGAACCGATAGAAATAGGGACTTGAAACCATTAGAATTGAGCCACTCAATCTCATATGGTTGTTGTAGCGGACTTGTGGCCAAGCCAAGCTTCTCGACCATATCCACGTTAGCAAGGTTGTTGCAACTACCACCATCAACAATAACATGCACTGCTCGTTCATTGACTACAAACTTTGTTTGGAAGATGGTATGGCGTTGATTTTGATCATCACGTGTGGGCTGCACATGCAATACTCGTGTGACAACAAGAGCTGGATATTTATCGGATCTCGCAGACGTGATAATCTCTTCTTCTTGCTCTGCGGTGTTAGTGGCAACAAGAGCATATTCATTTTCATCAATGTCACTAGCACTAGTGTACTCACCATTTTCTCTGATTATTAGAAACACGTTGATTAGGCGGTCTCGCATCACATGCCCCATCCCTTTGCATCGAAAGCATTGTGTTTCCCGCGTCCGACCGGTGGAGACAACTGAGGAAGCACTCTTGGCGGGTGCTTGAAATGTGGCTGACTTGTTTACCTCCGAGATGCGTGATGGCGTCGAAGTAGTAGGAACAGCGGGTGTTGGTACACGTCCAGGCATGGAAGATGTTGCCTTGGTATGGATCTGGACCGACTTGGATGTGTAAGAGCCTCCAAAATTACCTCGCATTGTCGATCGATGACCCTGCACTTCCCTTTCTGCTTTCAAAGCAAGATGGTACAAACAGTGATAGAATTGTATTCTTTATAATCAAGTATATCCAGTATCTCTCGGTTAAGCCCACCCAGAACCTAGCCATTTTGCATCTTAGCCCTCTTCTATCCCACAACAAGAACATGCCAATTTGCAATTCCTGATAATATTCCTCAACCGTTCTATCACCTTGATTAAAGCGCTGCATTTTATTCAATAAATCACGGGCATAGTATGTAGGAACAAATCTAGCCCTCATGGCACGCTTCAACCCATCCCAAGTTGTAGGAACATCACGGTTGGCTCTACAAAGTTCTTTCCACCAAATAGATGCAAAACCAAAAATTCACTAGTGGCAGCATGAACCCTTTTACGCTCAGAGAAGTCATAGCAAGAAAATTTTTGATCTACCGCCAACTCCCAATCTAGATAAGCATCAGGATTATAAGCACCATCAAAAGGAAGCATAGTAAATTTCATTTTTGCCATAGAATCATCACGTTCTTCCTTTGATCATGTTGATTTCTAGCCATACCTTGCTGTTATTACGAGTCGACGATGAGGTCGGTCGTTGTTCACATTTACCTGTAGTCGTCCTCGATCGGTGGCGTAGTTGTTCTCCTCTTGATCCACCCGTTCAAAGCGCGGTGGAGCACGCGTTAACCCAAAGCATGACCAGCGACACCATTGTTGGGGCCAGCACCTTGAAGAAGTTGTGCTAGCTGTGCTTGAAGCTCAGTGAGGGGTGCCAATTGCGCTTGAATCGCATCAAGAGTGTCACGAGTTCGCATCTCATGCTGATGGTGCATCCTCTGGAAATGAGTGACCCCACGCCGTTTTTTGGGTGTGAGGGGTCCTCACGTTCATTTTCACTTGACGCGTTACTCCATGATTGCTTGGAATACCTGCCATGGTTAGTAGAAACAAAGAAACTCCACACAGATATGTAGCTCCTATGAACTACTAGGTTTTATGAAGTGGCAAGCCTCACACGCTCAAGCTTCTCTGAGTTCTTACAAGTCCTCGATGTGGCGGCGATTGCAAATTCTGAACACATGTGGTAAGAAGATGGTGGAGTTTGGACAGCAATAATATGTAGCAAAGGAGGAACTAGTACCACTGAACCAAAATGTCTGAAAAGTCGTTCTGTCGATGCAGTCTTGGTCCTAGGCTAGACCCGTGCTAGAGGCATAAACCTAAACACCAACGATGCCACAGAGACGCAATGAGAACGACCACAACACAAAGCAAACAGCTAGGGCTCCTCTCTTTTTTCTTTTCCTTTTTTTTATTTTTTTTGTTTTTACGGAGCCCTAAAACTGAATAACAGACTCAAAAGGGCTCCAAACAACACTCACCACACACACTTTTTTTCAACCTAGTATGGAAGGAATATGAATCCTTTTTGGTTTATGGCAAGAGCCGTGATTGAACACGATTCCTTTTATATGGCACGGCTTGACTCCTTCTCGATTTGGATGAGTTATGAGGGCACACAATTTGGAAGGAGAAACCAAGTTGGTTGTGGAGAACGTGGGCTACTTGGGTTGATTTTTGCGTGATGGAATTTGGGACGTCTTTGGTGGGATGCGAGATGGCGGACAAACAAACTCAACTCCAATCTGAACTCTAGCAACCACCAAGAGTCTGATCGATCTACTAAGAAAACGACTCCAACTCAAATTGGCGAAGAAACACGTATTTGTGACAAAAACGTGAATAGAACTTCGAAACTCTAAGGGCACTAGACACTACTACGAACCGCCTACACAACCGGTATATCACAAGCGGTTAGGTGCGCACCGCTTGTGCTCTCGTGCCTGGCGGTTAAGTGGGAAGCAGGCGGGGGGTCTCTAGAAGCGGTTCTTGAGGCGAACCCCTTCAGAGTCCCATCTCTAGAAGCGGTTCGTGTCTAGAACCGCTTCTAGAAGATATAAAGCAGTTCGAGACACGACCGCTTCTATAGGTGGGGATCGAGCGGTTCGTGTGTAGAACCGCTTGTAGAGACCCCTTCCCTTCAGCGCATTTAAACCTCATCTTCCTCCCGAGCTCGCCTTGGGCCAGTGAGTGGTGGGCGAGAGCAATTCATGGGGAGGTCTTGCCAAAATTTTCAATTGAGGCTATTAGCTCCGAATTAATTGTTCCTAAGGTGAGTAACATGTTCTTGACATCCTTCTCACCTATATATTGATGTTTTTGTGCATTGGATATTGAGAAATCATGTTTTGTTCTTGTGGGAATTGTTAGTGTACATGTTTACATTTGTTGGCTTATTTTTTGTTCTTAAGGTGATATATTATTTGGTGTATGGAATGAAATGCAATAAATGTGAAACGATGAAAAATTAGAAAGGTGGGGACAAGGTAAAAAATAATTTTTATTTAGTAAAATTAAAATGCGAATGATAGAAAAGGTTTGCATGAACATGTAACAATTAGTTAGTTTTATTTTAAAAAATGCGGTAGGATTAGAAATAATTAGTTGGCTTTAGTTGAAAGAATGCGAATGATTAAAAAATACAAAACTATTAGACATAGTTAGCTTTAATTAAATATAGTGATAGATGTTGTTATTATTTTTATTGGTGTAGATGAGCCGCAATGGATGTACAATGCGGACCGTCGGTCAAGAGAGTTCAGAGATGGCATGAAGGAGTTTCTCGGCCTTGCCGTTGCATTTTGCCTCGAGGAAGCTTCATCGTTGTCCGTCGTGAGATTGCAAGAATGAGAAGGAGCACTCCGAGCGATGGATGGTTATGAGCCATGTGATCACGAGAGGTTTCATTGCAAAGTATACATCTGGACCCACCATGGAGAAACAGAGGCGATTGACGGAAGGCGATGAAGAAGGCGAAGAAGAGGAAGATAGAGCCAGCGATGCTGGGACACCACTCAATACGGGTCCGTGGAAGATCTGATCGGCGAGTTTGGCGATGATGAGTTAGATCGGATGCTCCGTGATGGAGAGGGAGAGTTCACAGAGGAAAGACAATACAAGAAGTTTGAGAGCATGGTAGAGGACCATAGAAGCGCTTTGTACCCAAAGCGTGGACGGGGCCACAAAAAGCTGCGTACTACACTAGAACTCATGCAATGGAAGGCCACAAGCGGTGTGTCGGACAAGGCATTCAATGGTTTGTTATCACTCGTAAAGAAGTTGCTTCCTAAGGTAACACTCTACAGAATCTACATTATGAAGCGAAGCGAGTCCTCGCCCTTTAGGATTGCAAGTACGGAAGATACATGCATGTCCTAACGATTGTATCCTATATCGCAATGAGTATGCCGATTTGGAGGTTTGTCCGGTGTCGAAGAATCCGGTATAAGGTACAAAGCGTGGCGATCGAGTGAATTAGATGGGAATCGTGCGAAGAAGAGAACTCCACCAAAGTATTGTGGTATTTCCTGTGACCCCGGTTGAAGCGTCTGTTTGCTAATGAAGGTCATGCTAAGATGATGCGTTGGCATGTAGAAGAGCGTAAGGAAGGCGGGATGCTTAGACACCTGCGGATGGCTCGTAGTGGAGGAAAGTAGATCGGGCTTACCCGAACTTTGCAAATGGTCGAAATATAAGGTTTGGGTTGAGCAGATGGGATGAATCCTTTCGGTCAATTGAGCGACATCCATAGCACTGGCTTTGTGGCGCTTTGCATCTATAACATTCCTCCATGGTACATGCATGAAGCGGAAGTACATCATGATGCCATTGTTGATCGAAGGCGAAGCAACACAGAAAACGACATCGATGTGTACACGAAGCCATTGGTTGAAGACCTTGTGAAGTTGTGGGAGGATGGTGTACGGGTTTGGGATGAGTACAAAGAGAGTATTTCAACTGCGTGCATTGTTGTTTGTAACAATCAACGATTGGCTGCTCTCGGTAACTGTCGATAAACGCCAAAGGGTTTAAAGCACGCACCAGTGCATAGATGAAGCAATTTGCATGTACGAAAAACTCTCGGAAGTGTGTGTACATGGGCCACCGTAGGTTTCTTCTGGCAGTCATGCTTTGAGGTGGAGCAGCGGGTTGGACACATATTATGGTTTCATAGAAGAAATATGGGAGCTCGACTATGGACCTCTGAAGGTCCCTCTATTTAAGTGCCAATGGGTCAAGTGACTCCAAATGGTGTGAAGGTCGACAAATCGGCATGACAACCGTGGATCTCACGAAGTCGGCTATAAGCGCGAACCGTTTGTTCTCGCATAAGCGATGTGATCCAGGTCTTCTATGTAATGGACATGTCAAGCAAACCTAAAAGCGAAGGACAAGCAAAAGGTAATGCCAAAGCGACATGTGGTTCTCCAAGGCAAGCGAAGGATTGTAGGAGTTGAGAACGTCACCGACGAGGAAGAGTATGGTCGATTCGACGAGCTCCCTCCTTTTACGATTGATGTCGACATAAGCGTCTGCGTGGATGATGATGTCGATGCTCCTACATACGTCCACGATCATAACGAAGGAACAATTGTAAAGACGAAGACTTAAGATGTACTACTTGTATACAAATTATTCCATATGATCATGTTGATATGTTGATGTTTAGCATTGCTTGTACATAATTATTTCTACAAATTTTAAAATGAAAACATAGTTAGCTCATAAATTCCCATACAAAAACCCCAAAAGCATTGTGAAATTTACAACATTACAATGATAGCTATATTAACTAAAAGGAGCAACATTACAATGATAGCTATATTAACTAATTTCTTTAGCATGTTCTCTACTCTTTCCATCCTTTCTTCTAGCTTTTTAATACTCTTGTTGTCATCGAAGCGGTGGGATGTGCATCTCTCCCTCTTTTAGACACTAGTCATGGGATCTGTGAACTCTCCTTGGCGACAAATCTTCTTGTAATGCAGCAATTTGCATTGCAAGATTTTCAAGACTATGGTGGCTTTATCATTACTTGCTAATCTGGACATCTTTGTGCCCTTCAAGCGAAAGAATGGAGCGGAAGGTGAAAGTCAAGGAATATGAACAAATGAATAACTTCAAAAACTTACCGACATATTCGAACACTTCATGAACACTCGGGATGGATTCTTGGATGTATGGGAGGTGAACACATTCTGGGATCTCGCGCCGAGGACCACGATAGCTTCATCATAATGCCTCTAGTTGTCTCTTCGTCTCGCCATTTGATGAAGCCGTCGACATGAATTAATTGCTTCAAAGAGTGAAACAAATTACCATCAACAATATTTTCTTTACTCCAACATGAATATATCAACAAAACTCCTTGTGGGCATTACAAGAACACCTTGTGGGCATGAAAGCAGAGAGCGAGGAGGGAGCGTGTGACGAGAGGAGGCGCTTGGGACTTAGAAAATTTGAAGGTGTGGGAGAGTGCATGCTGCGACTTAGAGAATTTAAAGCTCTACCAACTTGTACAAGCGGTTAAGTAGTAGAACAGCTTGTAGAAGTACCATCTACAAGTGGTTGGTATTACCAACCGCTTGTAGAAGGCCTGATAAAAAAAGAATGGCAAGGGGCGCGAAGCGGGTTGAACCGGTGGTTGAGCTCAAGACACTCAAGCGCCACGCTAGCCGAGGGAGGAAGAGATCTTGTCGAACTATATGGGCACCGTATTGTTTTTAATATAATCTTGTCGACACTTTTACAAGCGGTTGTTATTACGAACCGCTTGTAGAAGGAATGCTCTACAAGCGGTTCGTAATACCAACCGCTTGCATAGAACCTTTCACACCGCCCGTCCATCGTTCTACAAGCGGTTAGTAATACCAACCGCTTGTAGAAGTCCTCTTCTAGCGGTTGATAATACCAACCGCTTGTAGATCCTCTACTGGCGGTTGTTATTACCAACCGCTTGTAGAAGTTATATATAAAGTTGATCTTGCCCGCTCTTCCTCACACCCCAAATTTTCTAAGTCCGCTTCCCCACACCCCAAATTTTCTCGGTGCCGCCGCCTCAGCCGAGACCCAGCGACGCCACCTCGCGAAGGACCTCTTACGCCACCGCTCGGCGCCCAGCCGTTCCACCGGAGATCCTAGGTGCTGCTGGCGCCCCCTCCTGCTCTCTCTGTTTTATGCCCACAAGGTGTTCGGTGAAATCTTGTGAATATTTGTTGAGGTCATGTTTTGTGGGTATTGTAATCTTTGAGTTGTTTGGGTTAATGACTTGTTGTTTTGACTGTCTTTGTATAGTCGCCATTCATGAGGCGAAGCGCATCCTCTTTTTTCGTCTACTTTTACTGTAGTTCTTTGCCAGATATGCATGGTTTGGGATCTTGAAACGCCCTTGGTTATTAGACCACCATCTGTTGGATCATGTATTTTGCCTCTGAAGTTGTGATGGTACGCTAAAATTACGCTTTAAAAGTGAGATTAGTTATAAGTTGCTGTTAATTCTTATTCAGATTTTTATAGTCCTCTTGAAATTCTTATTCAGATTTTTTAGTCCACAATACAAGGAAATCTTGTTGCAAAAATCATGTATTGGAAGAACAGTAGTTATAAGTTGCTGTGAATTTTTTGGTTTGAAGTACCCTTATGAATGCACAGGTTTGGTATGGATTGATCTTGATCTTTGTGGCGAAATCGGTTAGTCTTGAGCTACTTGCTCTCTAGTTGGATTTGCATTTTATCAGTCTTTGGTGTGCTACACTCTTTGTAGCTATATGTGGTTGCTATTCAATTCTTTGGTACAATGAGAGATTGACACTTTGATATTGATTACTTGGATTGATTTAGGAGTATTGTCTAGTTGGAGTGAATTTACTCTTGGGTTAATTCTGGTTAACTTCGAATCAATATGATGGTTGTAGTTTAATCGGTGGGGATTGTTACTTGGATACGGATTATTGCTTGGAAAAAAAATCATCCATTGTATGAATGCTTTTAACACACTTATGTCGGTGGATCTTTGAATGTTGTATCACGAAGATTGCACATGTCAATTTGTAGGCCTTTGATATCGTGATTAGCATTGTAATTTTTTGTTGTTACATACAATATGTGATTTGCTTCTCACGGTTCTAGATGATTTTGGCCCGATTGAAACGACCTTGCTTCTCACGGTCGGTGTCGCTCATGATCTTCACGGGTTGCGGTCTCATGTCATGCTTGGTCCCTTGATTTGATGTAGACATAATCGTATCACCGCCTTGATGTAGACATAATCGTATCATCGCTATCTTTGGTCGAGATGAAGATAAGGACTCGATAAAATTTCTTTGCATAAACAAATAATGAATCATTCTTATTCCACACTAATATGATTTTCAAAAATGAAATAAGGTTATAAATCCACGACTAGAATGTTAATAGTCTATTACACAAAAAAGCGAGCAATCGGTTCCTTGTCAACCAACCACGTCACCTCATGGTCTTCTCCACGGATGTATCGTATGCTTTGCTTAAGCCATGCTTGTGGAACTTGCGGTCTTTGGTCCTCGAACAGCACCTTCTCGAGAATCGGCACCTAATATCGCGATGGGCTTTCATAGCGATTAACAGCATAGCAGCTTAGGCTGCCGGCGTGGCAAACCATCAGCGACATGCCCGTGAAATGCCGTGGAGTAAGAATAAATCATTATTTTTTATTTAGCAAATAAGTATATGTGAATTGTCAATTGTATATGTACCATGTGAAATGTGTAAGTCTATGTGAAATGTACAAGTATATGTGAATTGTCAATTGTATATGTATCATGTGAAATGTGTAAGTCTATGTGAAATGTGATCTCATCGAGGCACAAACACATTCTGTCGATCTTAAACTATGCTTTCAAACTCGAATTGTTCTCAACAACCTTGTCTTCATATATAATCTAAGCCTCGAGATGTGCTCTACTCTAGATGGCGACACCAAAACGTGGTGACTGGGCTTTCGATGAAGCGGAAAATCGATATTCGAGACCATTCTTGTTGGGTAGCATCTTAATATGAGTGTTAACGATCACGGAACATCACGATGGTCTTCTTGATCTTTGTCGATGAGGCCGTTAACACTAGTCAGGGTATACTCTCACCCATTACGAATAGGTTTCACCCATTATTCTAAAATCATTCATATTATATGTGTTTGTGTTACGGCCGGTACCTCGCCGACCACCAGGTCCGGAATGAGCCGAGGACCTAACAAGAAGCCTTCGACAAAGTGCGTGATAGCAAAAGTCGACAGCGGCGAAGTCTGCTAGCCGGATTCAGCAATTGGGCCTTTCAACAACTTGCGGCTACCACGTGAGGATCACATCCCAATCGGCATCGAGAAATGAATTGAAGTCCTGCGACTACCAAGGCGCTGCTGGAATGATATAAAGGAAAATTTCACTTTTCGAGAAGAATGCGAACGAAGGCCAAGGGATGGGCTTTGAAGAAGATGGCAACTTCCTTTCGCGGATGGAAGTCGTCCCTCACCATAAGTACATCGACAAAGGAAAAGGCGGACTTCAATAAATTTCCTAAGCGGCGATCATTGGGATGCTTCGAGGAGTACAAGTTTGTCGGATCACGAGACGAGCGAGAGAGAAAAACAAGGTGAATGCATAGAAGAAGAAATACCACCACCATCTCGGGACGGTGGTTACATCAAAGGCTGCAAAGAAATGGGATAAGCGGGAAGATGAACTTGGCACGCGATATTATACTGGCGAAATTGGGAGCCCGCATGCGCAATTGGTTATTGGGTCCGCAGGGCAGCCTTCTTGATGTGATAGCTTGGTGATGGCAAGCGGTCCAAAGTTGGCGAAAGGATTGCGAAGCCATCGGCGGACTTCGGTCGGGATCCTTCTTGTGAGCGGGGAGAATAGCGAGCTAACATATGCCCTTCAAAACCACGAGCACGGGGACCGACCACGAGGTTTCGGGAAGGTGCCATGGAGGCCGCGGCTTTGCCAAAGACTCAAGCACTTACGGGAGGGGAAAGAAGCAAGAAGAGAGATCGGGGTAGAGTGGGCGATTGGAGGAAGAGCTTAGAGCTACGAAGGCTTCCATCGATGTCTGGTCACGCAAAAAGTGTCCGAATCAATGAGGCGACCGGGGGCACTACGTTCGACCAATGTTGAGCGGCGCCGGAATCCATAATCGGTCAGACGGCGCGCCAAAAAGCGATTCTTGCATCCGTCGTGGCCTATGTGAGCGACGACCCGCTACGCCCGTCATCCGTGGGCAGACATCAAGGTTCGCGCCGGTCACGAGCTACACATTGATATCGTAACCTCTCCTTCAAGGTGGCTTACGGCATGGCTTATCCGTGGAAGCGGGCGGACATTCCGCTGCAACCGAGATACCTTCAGGATACTCCAAGGTCACGGTGGAAGAGGTGGTGGGGGCTTGAAGATCTCGTTCTCGATATTCTGGGGGCGACGGTGACCAACCTTTGACAGCCCTCCATGTCACATTCATCCTATGGCAAAAAGTCCATCATATTTCGGATGGTGTGGAGGTTATATCTCCAGCAAGAGAGGCCCCGCAATTTGAGCCGCTCGAGAGCAAACACGCCTCCTCCACATCGACAACCCACGACTCCTCGGCGTCGCTTTGCCGCAATGTTTCCCGATGGTCGAGCCACGCCTCCTTCACCTCCGCTCCACAAAAAGCCCGACTTCGCCGCCCCATACCGCTTTGAGTAAAGCACCCAACATCTCCGGTGACCACGCCTCCAGCATCTCCCAGGAAGAAGCTCGATGTCGAGCGAGGATCCCACTAGCACCTCCTCCCACGAAATCGGCATCCGTGGCGAGAGAATGTCAAAGCAAGCGCCAAAGAGGCCATATGATCATTGCGGAGGAGCTAGTTGCATCCATAAAACCGGATGTGGCGGGTAGCTTGCGCCAAAAAGCGAGCCCAAGCTTAAAATAGATGAAAAAAGCGTGAAGCACTTTCAGGTCATGCGGGCAGCGCCCGCGGCCTTTGTGATGGCGACTACAAAGGACAATAAGAAAGGCTACGATTACAAAATACACGGGCTCCTTGGCGGGAAGAAAGAAGAAAGTGGAAGATCGTGAGTCTTGATGAGTTGAGAAAATGGCATTCTGAAGGAGGCGGGACTCAAATCATTAGACCGGGATCTTTCAATGGCACCAACCAAATGGAAGTATGAGTTGGGCAAACCGCTAATTGATCCAAAGGATATAAAAGATCTCCCAACCAAGATCGTCAAATGCATGAATGGTACATGAAAAGGGCATCTCATGGAGAGCAAATGTTCCTCCTCCGTTTCCAAGATGAGTATTTCTTCATGGGAACAACACGAAACTATGGTTTGAATTTGATGACTTGTACCATGTGTACCAAGGAGCGAGGTCAACGTGTCTTTCATGTCTGCTGGTGTATGCATAAGTGTCGATCTACTAAGTTTACCGTTAGCTTCCTCCGCACCACAAAATTGAAAATCTAATTAACTTAGTTATCCTTCTTATGTAGAATGGAGATACAACGATGTAAAGGCGGGCAAGCAGAATGTTGGCTTCATCGACCAGAAGATTGTCAGCGAAAAATCTGGTCATCGACAAGCAAAAACACTACTTGAGGATACCTTTTGCATGCATTGTTGAAACAACACTACAAACCGTACATACTACGCCCTTCAACTTCAAGTGCGTGTTCTCACAAACCTCTTGTTCTTGTATTTCTTAAGCCATTGATAGTACGTAGTAGCTACTTACGCATATGTTGCAATATCTGAATAGGTTTCATTTGGATCCTTCTAGTCATCGAGCTTGACAACGGCGGGATTATAGTTTATGACTCAAGAAGGAATCCGGTCCAAAAATACCAATGGTTCATTAACATCCTTAACAAGACATTTGCAAAGTTTAAGAAGAAGCAAAAAGGAGAATTCGAAAGAATTGAAGTCATAGTAAGCACTTTCAGTGCGTACTACAAAAACTATTATTAATATACATCGCCATATCGGTTCTTCATCGATATTACGAAATTTCTCCCCGAAGGTTAAGCTAGGCAATTTGGAAACAACTTATGTGGCTACTCGTGTTCCACTATATTCAAAGTTTTATCCATGGCGACGACACAGGAACGATATCTGGGGTTAGTATATGCATGTCAATTTGTTAGCTACAACTTACATTTTAATTAATTGCATGTGATGGGATATTTATATACTTCGGCTTAATTAATTGTCATTTAACATCGATGAGCACGTTAACGTGCTCCCTCCTCCGGTCGCGCACTCCAAGAAACAACTCATCGGCTTCATTGTCGGCGAGGTTGTATCTCGAAATGGCGAGTTCCGTAAGGTTTCGAGTTGGACACCGATGAGCTGCTGGCGACATCCCGTCGACCAAGGACAAAAAAGTGGCGCATGCAAGAAATGAGTTCGATAATCATTTTTTCATCATTCAAAATTATAGCGTTGGTTGTGTCTATGTACTTGTCCATTTTTACACTATTAAGTTCATTTTTTAGTGTAGTGAGCTAGCTAGCTTGTGAACATGTGTATGAGTATGCATATGCCATATATATTTAATTAGCATAAAAACTCCTCCCCTCATATTTAATTTTATGGTCAAAAGCGATATACAAAAACTCTTGTAAGAACATATTCTAAAATACATATAATCAAAACTCTCTCCACAGAGGTTGGTGACTCCAACCGCTTGTAGAGTCTTTACTCTCTACTAGCGGTTGGTAAGACTAACAGCTTGGATATCCTTCTCCTGGCGGTTTGTAAGGCGAACAGCTTCTGGATATCCTTCTCCTGGCGGTTTGTAAAGCGAACCGCTTATGGAGTTCCCCGGCGGCTCCTTTGGCCCTCCCGAACACCTTCCCAACCGCTTGGTGCCCGCGGCTGGCGGTTGAGCAACCGCTTGTGATACCCGACGGGTAACACCTTGATTGCTTAAAGCGATTATAAAACGCTTCTAAAGGGGTTCTGAACCGCTACTAGTAGCCGGTTACGTAGTAGTGAGACTCTAAAACCGGCAAAGATACGATTATGCAACCGGCGATTCAACAAACCAAGAACAAGTAGTAAAACTTATGGCACAAATTGGCTTGGGCGAGAGGGACAAATCATATTTTTGTGGGGCAATTTCTGGACTCTAGGTAGAAAAGCGAAATTGAGGAAGATCTCACCGAGCAACCTTGAGCTCGATACCACTTGATGAGGGCGGGTGATCCCGATCTTTCGGTGAGATGATGATATGTCGATTTGGGGGTGTTGATGGCACCGAATCAAGGGCTTCCTACCAGCAGTTCGGAGCTTCACAATCACAATGCCAATCCACACGGATACAAGATCCAAGCGATCAATTATTCCTGCAAGAAATCGAGAACCCGCAAGAACAAAGCATGAAGCAATCTGAATAGATAGTATTGAAATCAAAGCGAAACAAGTTGAGGTTACGTTTTCTCTCGGCTCGAGGCGGTCTAGTCGACACGCAAAACACGAGGAGGGGGGCAGGGTCTACCAAACACAACAAAACCTAAGCGTAAAAGAATGGTGGTGGCCACATATATATAGGCGGACCAGGAGGTGTAGGGTAGCCAAAACAGCGGTGGCCACCAAAACCCTAAGATACATGGGCCATAGGCTAAAAGGAAGGTGACGAGCACTTGGAAACTCTGTCATGTGATATTCTTCTGTGATTTTCTATTGCTTCAGGATGAATTTGGAAGTGTGACCAGATCCATTGGAAATCTTATCTTCTAAGCTTTCAAGCGGGTGATAAATGCGCTAAAAACGGAGTCCGGAGTCCAAGTTATGTCCGTTTGAATCATCTGCTGCTCTGGATGGCCGAACCGGACTCAGAGACGAATTCCCGTTAGATTTTTCTGTGATTTCCTGTCGCTTCAAGACAAATTTGGAAGTGGCGCAAGATCCATTGGAAAGCTTATCTCCTAATCTTTCAAGCGGGTGGTAAATGCGCTGAAAGCAAGTCCGGAGCCCAAGTTATATCCGTTTGAAGTACTGCTGCTCTGGATTGCCGAACCGGACTCGGAGACGAATTCCTGTGAGATTGTTCTGTGATTTCCTGTCGATTCAGAAGGAATTTGGAATTGGGGCCAGATCTATTGGAAAGCTTATCTCCTAAGCTTTCAAGCGGGTGGTCGTCGCTGAAAGCGGAGTTCAGGAACCCATGTTATGTCCGTTTGAAATACTGCTACTCTGGATGGCCGAACTGGAATCGGAGACGAATTGAGTTTGATGTTAAGCCTTCCTTGGCGCGTGGGCTGTCCTTTGTGGATGTTATTGACGTGTTGGTCCAGCAAAGGTGGATGGAAAGGACTTTCTTCCGGATTAAGCCCTCCAAGCGTCGTAGACGAAATAGCGGCCGAAACAGCAACGGTCGGGGACGAAGTAGCAGTCGTTGGGGAAGAAGGACCAGCGGTTGTATCCTTGGTTGGGATGTCCTCACCAAGCCTACACATAATGGATCATTACTTTTCATCAACATGAGTATATGAAAACTTGTGTAGTTAATATATACTCACATCAATTTAAATGATAATTTAAATTGTGTTCATTTGTCTTGTTAATCATTAAAGAACATTTCATCATGTGTTGATAGTGTTCCTTGATTAATTAAGGACAAATGAATAGCTCTTAAGTATAATAAAGCATGAGTTGCATTATTGTACTTAAGACTCATATAAATCATTCAAATTGATTTAGGTTGTGCTCAGTTGATCTAGAGGCATCCATTATGTGTTAATGGAGTGCAAAAGATAATTGAGACAACCATGCATCTTGGACTAACTATCGTATGAGTTGTGATTGAGTTTGGTTAAATCCAAGGATGAATGAAAAACGGGACAAGGACAGCATCATGAGGTGATGGACGTCAAGAGTGGATCCCGAAGATAAAAAGGAGTCAAGTGATGATCCCGGGGGATTATCAAGTGATGATCATAAAGACCCCAAAGGGGATTGCTTGCGTGCGGCGGCGAAGGTATAATTAGATAGGCTAAGGACTTTGTAGTCTTTGAGTCTAAGGTTTTTATCGCCGTACTATTAAGAGGGGTTGTCTCCTAGCTTGAGCTTCATCATGTGTTGATGATCTCAATCCCGTGTTCACTCGAGCTCAAACCATT
Organism: Guadua angustifolia; assembly: GCA_036346375.1. Taxonomy (NCBI): domain Eukaryota; kingdom Viridiplantae; phylum Streptophyta; class Magnoliopsida; order Poales; family Poaceae; genus Guadua; species Guadua angustifolia. The sequence goes on along the minus strand of CM070507.1, from coordinate 45,943,819 downwards.
TGGATTTGGTTTTTGCATAAGAGTTAACCATTTGGCATATGTTGCGAATGGGTTAAGCTTATGCTTGGTTGTTGTTGGTTTATGCTCTGATTTACATATGTTGCAAAGAGGAAGAGCATATGCATTTGGTTTTCGCATAAAGCTTTGATTCGCATGTGTTGCAAATAGGATAAGCTAATGCGTTGGCTTTTGCGTGAGGTTCACTTTTGCATGTGTTGCAATTGTTGAAGTTTCATGTTTTGGTTTTGTTTCAAAACTATATTTCTAAAATTGTGTTGCTTGGAGCTAAGTCTTGCATGTGTTGCAAAAGGAGATAGCTCAAGCATAATTTAGTGTTTGTGGTTGTGTATGTGCTAGAGGCTGCATGTGTTGTGAGTAGAGAGCACATATGTTTGATTAGGTGTTTAAGTGTTTGTATGGAGCTAGAGGCTTGCATGTGTTGCAAGTAGAGAGCTCATACATGTGATTTAGTTTTAGTGAGAAGTTTGATTTGGTATGGTTGCATGGTACTAGAGAATTGCATGTGTTGCAATTAGAGAGTTCATGCACCTTGATTAGTGTTGCTTGGAGCTAGACTTTTGCATGTGTTGCAGTAGTGCTCAAGCATGAAATATGTTTATTGCGCTATTTGCAAGTTCGTTTATCTGAATAAAGCGAGGTTTATGAGTCAGGAATCCAGAGCATGTGAGTAGAGCTTGCAGGTGTTGGCAAGTTGGTTGGGTCTCGTGTTGACCTTCACATGGCTAGGGGATTAATCTCATAAACTCGAGTTTGATTTGCATTATCGTTTTGCAAATAGATCTTGATTGATTGCAAAATGTGTTTTTGCAATTTGGTTGAAATTCTTTGAGCTTAGGTTAAGTTGGTGCAAATGTGTTTTGCGAGTGTATGATCATGTGTTGATCATCTTATGGCTCAAAGAATGGCATTTGGTTTTGGAGAAATGATTTTTAAGTTAAATCTGGTTTTCTCTGTTGGTAAGCACTACCGCGAGGCATGGGCGGTAATCTGTAAATCTTGGTACTCTAGGGCCTACTTGTGATAGCTTTTCTAAGTATTTGTGTTTTTTTGGGCCGTGGTCGGCACTCTGGCTCGGTGGGAGGCGGTAGTAATAAAGTCATACTCTACCGCGCCTCGGAGGCGGTAATCAGGAAAATGACCGTTAGCCGGCCGTTGGAGCTGAGGTACTCTGCAGGCCCTTAGAGGCGGTACTCTAGGCCTGCTAATTTGCCGTTTGCCCCCAAGCGGCTAGTTTTCTTTGGGGGTTATAAATAGACCCCATGGGGGCTTAGGCGGGGAGGTTCTTGGCTTTGTGGGAGGTGTGTGCATGTGTTGCTTTCCTCCATTTGCTTCTTGAGCTAAGAGTGAGCCCTAATTGCATGTGTTGCAATTAGGAAGTGGTTTAATGAGCCTCTTGTGCATGTGTTGCACTTGAGGAGGCCTTGTGCATGTGTTGCACTTGGTGATCACCGGGGCGCATTCGTTGTGCTCGGTGAAGTTCAAGCGAAGGAGCGGCTTGTTACTCTTGGAGGTTGCCGACTCTAGATGGCATAGGCGTCGTCTTGTGAGAGCTCTCAAGGTGTGAAAAGGCGAAGTTTGTGAAGGTTCGGGTTGAGCCTCTGCGAAAGCGTGAAAAACCACGACTAGTGGAAGCGAGGCGGTGCTCGGCGGGGCCGGTCCAATGGTTTGGGCTTGCCTCAACGTGGACTAGGGGAGACCGGCAAGTCTCCGAACACCACGGAAAAACATCGTTTGTCTCTTGTCTCTTTATATTCGAGCATTTCCATTATTGCCATATTATTGATTGCCAGACCATATTAGAATTGCTTAGTATTAATTATTTGTTCAATATAGCAATTCTTGTTTAGAGACATAATTTAGTTAATGCACTAGTGAGCCTAGTTAATTTAGGCCTTAATTGTCAAAACCGAGTTAATCGCTTCTGCATTATAATTGATTAGGTTTTGACATAAGGGTTGATTGGAGCGAATTGTTTAGTGAGCGATCGAATTTCGTAAAACGCCTATTCACCCCCCCCCCTCTAGGCGCATCCTCGACCCTGCAGAGCTTGATTTTAGAAAAATTTAAAAAATTGAATCATGTGAATCAGAGTTCGTACGAGAGAGAATAGGTTTCTGAAAGATTAAATTTAGAAAAATAGGAAAAGAAGATCTTCTGGAATTATTTTTCTAAAAAAACTGATTTATAGCATCACGCTAACATTAGGCTGAATTTTTGAGATAAAACAAATCTAAAAAATCATTTTAGAGGCGGCAGTGGGCCCTTGGTCCATAGACTAGGTCCACAGTAGGGCTAAGTTCTATGGTAGACTCGATTCACAGTAACAGGAGTAGGGCTGAAATGGCGGCTGACCGAGCGCACATGCAGACGCAATGTGGTTGTCTAATCTGACGCATCAGTACATGCGACGCTGACACATTGGCTTGGGCTTCCGGTGACCCGACAGAGATTGGATGGCAGCGCAAACTTGCCGGACCTTGGGAAGAAGACACGACCATCGGTGCTATGGGAACAGATCGAGCGTGGGACAAGGGGGATATGGACTAGGGCGATGAGGTGAAGTCGAAGAACAAAGTGGCGATGGCAGAGATGGACCGGAGCGGTAGATCGATAGGGAAAAAGCACTTGACTATTGTGGCGCTACTCCGACAAGCAAGATATCGGCAAAGACGGTGACTCAGGTGACAGCAAAGAGAGAAGGAGGTGCAGCACGATAAGGAGATCCTGAATCGAGGCACTTTGGGGCTTTAAATATCCTTGGGAATGCGTACGGGGCACGAACACCAAGGCGGTGGTGTGCGGCACTCAGAGACCTACTAGGGTTAGGGTTTGCGGTGGCACCTTGAGCAATGTGGGCTAGGTGGCGGTGGTAGGGTGTGTGAGGACAAGCCCGATTCTTGAGCGATCGAAGCTGGCCGGGTAGTGGCTGTCGACCCGGGCCGAGGAGGCTATGAGCAAGAATAGGGGGCTGGAGAGGATTTTGGCCCAATAAAATTTTCCAAAATAAAAATTATTTTTTGAATTAATAATCATAAAAAATTCAAATAAAATTGAATAAATAGCAAATAAATTCATAAAATCTTAGAAATTACAAAAATTCCTTTGAAATCTTTTGTTTGATGTATAGTTTAGTTAAAAAATCTTTTACATAAAGAAAAATTCAAATCAAGCTTTAGTTAATTTGGAGAAAATACAAATGGTTCATTTTAATTTTTAAACATTCTAAAACTCAAATTTTTGGGATATTATAAGATATCAGCTTGACGAAGGCCAGGGGAGAGCATTCATACCTAGCTTAACTTCAACACTAATAGTTCGATAAGCACATAAATATACAACAATGAGGTAGTAAGAGAGAAAATTGCTTGGTATATAATTACCGAGGATCTTCCACTTAGAATAGATGAGAGCTCTAGTTTTGAAAAAATAATCCATCGTGGTTTTTGCTGACAATACCAATATGTTAATAGGAGAACTACTACACATGACATATACGCAGTGTACAAACATAAACTATCAATCTTGAAAGAGAACTACATGAGAGTTAGTTTTTCCTTTGCTTTTACCTTAGACATATGGACTTTATCCCACCAAAAAGCAGCCTATCTTAATGTTGTCACACTTACTTGGACGAAGACTACAACTTAAACAAAAAGATCATTGGGTTTAGACTAATCGATAAGGCATATACCAGAGAGGCTTATCTGCACGTGTACTTGATGTTATAAGTAAATTTAAAATAGAAAGTAGAATTGTTGCTATCACTCTTGATAATGCATCATCTAACACAACAATGTAAGATCGAGGATGCCGACTAGAGGGGAGTGAATAGGTGGCTTTAAAATTTTTTCTATGATTAATTAAAATCCCACCTAAGTACCCTTATATCAAAACCTAAATGATAATAGATGCGAAAGTGATAAACTAATATTTTGACAATTAAAGCCTAAATCAACTAGACTTACTATGTGCACTAACTAATTATGTTTATAACAATAAATTACAATCCTAAAGACAAGCAAACAATTTAATTCTAGGAATGCAAAATGCAACAATGTAAATAGAGAATTTCAAGCATACACAAGGAGACACAATATTTTTTACTGGTCTCCCCTGATCCATAGTGATATTATGGAATTTTATTCAATTCATCAACTTCAAGCCCTTTACATGGAGTAGACTGTTTGGTCTTATATTGGTGCACAATGATAGCCAAAACACATCTAAACCGACTCAAATCACCTCTTAAACGTATACAACTTACTCTAAGAGATAGAAAGATATTGTAAAATTAAAACATAGATTTTAGCCAACCAATAGGCTAAAACTTGTCAGCCGATTTAAACATAAAAGAAAGCATATTCTGGATGTCTCATAATGGAAAGAAATTTAGATAATGTCGTAAGCTTTTAGAAAAGTACAAGAACATCAAAATCCAAGCTTGGATTCATTTCTTTCTCTTCAAATAGAATTGAACTCATGGTTTCCTTTTCTCCCATAAATTGGGCTCTCCTTTCCTCTATCCACATCATGTGGCGCCCATATACCCTCCATCTATGTGGACTTGGCCCATGCAGTCTTGGCCCATGTGATCGTGCCTTAGGCTGGCCCATGCGGCCATAGCACCTTGGCCCATGTAGCCATGCCCTTGGTTGGTTCATATGGCCATAGCTGGCACATGTGTTACCTTTATATGATTTACATAGTGCCAAAATAATATAATTTCCATGTTTTGGGGTTCTAACCATCCTCTCTTGGCCTTCCTCCCTTACCTCCCTCTCAGTCACATGCTTGAACTTCGTTTCTTTACTCAAAACAACAACATTTTAATCGTTCATCTTGATTTGCACCTTCGGAACATGATCCAAAGTACTATTGGTAATTAGAGTCGTATAAGAGGAGCTCACCATAGCAATTGATGAAGGTGAGTATGTACCATCATTAACAATGCTTAGTTATATGCATTTCTCTTTGCCTTATGATATTGGTCAAACTTAAGGCGAGTATGTTCCATCCTTGTTTAGTTAGTTTGACCACTCTTTCTCGATTACATGACTCAGAATCCATGACTCACATTAACTTTTTAGTGAGTAGCATGGCTATGTATTTCTAAAATCTGACCGCATGAGAGGCCTAGAGATATCTCTCTCATTGTGTGGAGGGGCAAATTCCATCTTGACCGACC